>JAOTRH010231351.1:0-10166 GCA_034768845.1 Heliamphora exappendiculata
AAACAATAGTTTATAGCAAAAATTGTGAGTGTTTAGTAAAAATTATAATTTGTAAATGAAATAAAAGACAAAATAGTTATAAATTATAGTAGAAGTTATAAATATTTGTAAAAACTTATAATTAATAAATAAAATTAGCAATAGTAAACCAAAAGTTAACAAAAATAGCACTCCCATATATATAATTATACATGATTGAGAGCTTTGGTAGTTAAGGAGTTTAATTAAGAATATAAGTGAAATATTAAACCAAGTTTTTGACGAAGTTATAAAAGTGTTAATTTGTTCTAACTGAAATTACAAATGTAAAGATTATAATTAAAAAAGTGTGATTATATAACTTTAATCAGAAGGTATAAATATTTATAGTTGTAGATTCAAATAATAAAAATTGTATTCGTTAATTTAGAATTTAAAAAAACTATAAACAAAAAGTTATAAGCATATTTTATTTAAATTTTTTCTAACTTTTCTTTGATCTATATATAATTAAACTAAGAATTGTAAAATAGTAGGCATTACCTTTGAATGGCATCCCATTCCAACTGATGCAATGCTTGAGACTTATTGAAGTCCAATTTTGCAAGCTCAAGATAGATGTTGTTGTTAACATATGGCATCCTGAGATGAATACATGGTGCATATATATTATTATATAAAAATAACATAAAGCATTTAATATACAACTTATTTTTTGAGTTTATTGTATGCACGTATGAAATTTTGTGATTAAAATTATAAATATTTGTGATTAATAAGATTATAAATTATTTAAAATGTTAAATCGAAAGTGGTGGATTATGAATCATGTAATTTTCAATTACAAATTTTTATGATTAAATTTATAAATTTTTGTTATTGCTTATTTATGAATCAGTATGATTTTTTGATAAGTATTTTATCGAGACAAGTTAAAAAGTAGTTTTTTAATTAAAATATCAAAAATTTTAAAAAATAAAATATAAGTCAATAAATCAGTTTTTATGATATTTATTTTTATATTCATTAAACTTTTTTAAAAAAAATTTGATTATTTTTTTAACTTTTTCAGTTACTCTCGTAGAGACAATTCAAAAAATTAAAAATTTTACCCAAGAAATTCTAAAAATAAAAATAGAAAACTCAAAATAAATAAAAATCTCAAATTTAGCACTAAGTGGACCCGAATGTAATTAATTGACTCATAAATGGAAATAAAGGCATTGTTTGACAACTTAGTTTTAAGTCAAATTTTTTACTTAAAATAGTTTAAAGCTAAATAAGTAAAAAATTCTTGTAAAAATGACTTTAAGCTAAAAGTAATAATTCAAAAAACTTGGCCTAAAATAGCTTTACGCTAAAAGAGATTTAAGTCATAAAAAAGTTATTATAATTTTTAAAAATTTATTGTTGCACAATTTTATGATGAGTGGATTTTAAAATATAATTTTTATAAAAAAATAGATGTGTATAATAAAAATTACAATCTTTTTAAAAATATATAAAATCATTTTATGTAAAAAAAAAACAAAAACAAAAATGTTAAAAGCCTTTGAATTCTCAAACAAATTTTTTTAACTTTTTAAACTTTAAATAAAAAACAAAAATTGATCATAAAGCATGTTGCCAAACAAGACCAAAATACCTGTACAAGGTCTTTCCTATCCAGACATCATCTTCACCACCGTATTGTTCCAAATAAAACCTCGTTTCCACACGAGGCAAGCTGGCATACCATGGCACGTCAAGCGCATATTCCACCTGTTGTTGTTAATAGCAGCTCAGTTACGTACATTTGAATCTCACATAATAATAATAATAATAATAATGGGCCAGTTTGGGCAAATTTATTTATTGGCTTAATTTAGTTATAACTCATAGAATTTAATTTATTAATTTATTTTTATTTATTTTTATTTTTTTTAAATTTTTTTTTATATTTTGATCAAATATTTTTACTTTTTCAGCTCGCCTCAATGAAAATAATCTAAAAAATTAATAATTTGACTAAATGATGAATAAAATTCATTAAAGACGAACAACTTAGTCAAATAAGCAAATAAGTATATTTACCCATACAGGGGCCAATACGTAATTTTATATTCACAGCTTAAAAATAAATAGTGAATTCATAAAATAATATAAAAATCACATATAAGATATTATATGATACGATCCTTAAATATAGTGAACGGAGTATTTCTCTTTTACGTATACAATGATGGTGTTCGATATTGTTGAAATTAGTAATTTATAGATTGTAATTTGAAGCAGAAATTATGAGTATTTGGTAAAAATTATAACTTTTAATTTTTTTTTAATATTGTAGCTTGTAACTGAAATAAAAAAAAATAGTTTGAGTTGTAGCAGATATTGTAGGTGTTTTAAAAAATTTAAAACTTATAACTAAAATTAGTGATAAAAAAATCAAAAATTATTAATAATAAATTTACCAAACACTCACAATCTATATATATATAGTGCAACACATTATACTATGAAATGAAGTGTTCCCACGACCACATATATGTATATAATTAATGAAAAATTATTAGTTATTCACATAGTACATTACTATTGTTATAATGTAAACAAAAATGAGCTAATATTATCATATCCTCCGCTCAGTGTTTTTGTATGCTATTTAAAAGAAATTCTATGTAAATAATATTTTATTTTTGTGATTATTTATGGTGTTCAAACTAATTATGTGCATCTTAATTAATTTTTGATTGATTAATTCTACTGTCTACTAACATAAGTTCAAGTAAAATTGACGCAAAATCTCATATCAACTAATTTCGAAAAATTAATAAAATTTGAAAAATTTTAAACTTAAGACCTTAAACCCGTTATGAATTACATGATATTCCAAAATTATTCATATTTTGACAAACTATCCCGTTTTCTATTCAAAATTGTTTGGCATATGAGAATAGAATAAAAACATGAGCTAGACATGATCTATCCTTTGCACCATTAATATTATCTATGCATATTTTCAATAAGCGCCGTGCTAACCACAAATCAAAACTTTAAGAGGCGGTTAATAGAATAATAAAAATAATTTTTTAATATTAATATATTTTAAAAATAAAATTTATTATTTTTACAAATATATGTGAATACATTTTGTACAAATATGTACTAATATATATGCATTATTCACTGCCAATTAGTAGATGATTGTTAGCAATTTTCTTATGAAAGATATATCATCTAACAGGAAAATGTGGTAATTCCATTACTAGAATTTAAATCAACACGTATTAAGTAATAAAAACATTTGGATATCAATACTATATGATCTAGATTCATATAATATAAACACCATATATGAGGCATCACATTACGGTACTCAATTGTGATCATTAAATATAATTAATATAAAATTACTCTAAATGATATATATATATATATATATATATATATATATAGCTTCTCTCTTCTTCTTTTTTTCTCAATCGGCAAGTGGCAACCCTTCACTCGCTGCTAGTTAAAACTTACCCTTGTGTGATTGGCAGACTCTTAATAGAAATTATCCAGTGGTCTCATAGCATAATGTATCATTTTTACGTGGTAAACTGATTCAATATATTTAAATTTATTAGGTAGTTAGAATATAAGAAATTGACCATATAAGGTGAGTTGTCGTAGCATATTTATTGAGAGTACTGTGCAATATCGTCTGTATAGTATTTTAAAAGTATTTTTTAATTTTTCATTCACTTAAATATAAATGAATTCAGTTACATTCATGTTTATATGTGGGAAAATAAAAAAATTTCCCCTAAATTATAGTTCAATGCCTACTAAGTACTTGGATTTTTAATTTTATCAACTGACTTTTAATTAAGTACCTAAACAATTTAATTTTAATCAATTAACAACCATGTGTCAAACGCCATAAAAAATGGACAAAGGGAACTTGTGTGACAATTGAAGACGAAATCCACATTTTGTCACATCAGTTAATTCTGTTTTTTTTTTTTTTTTGTGGTTTGACAACGGTGTTAATTAATCAGAACTGAATTATTTAAGTACCCAACTAATAAAATTTTAGAAATATAAAGGTGTAGTAGATATGGAAACAAAAAATCACAATTTTTTTTCACAAAAAATAAATTGCTCTATATATATATATATATATATATATATATTTACATATATACCTCACCAGGCAAGTCCTTGGTTATAATCCATTTGTCAAAGAGCTCGTTATTAGCTCGTTTTTGTCTCAAGAATTTGGAAGAGAACTTCTTGGCATCCTGAAGGATCTTCTCTCCTGGGAATAGAACTTGAGAAGCCCTATACAGGTTAAACATTCCGGTCACCGCCTGGGTCGACTGCCCGGCGAAGCAGATGAAATCGTCACCCTTCTTAAAATGTCTAAATACATCTGAACAAAAATAAAATAAAATAAAATAGAACAGTCAAATCTAATTATTTATTTTTTCCTTTTATTAAAAAGAAGATGAAGATGAAATAAATAAATAAAAAGTCGTTTAACTTACCGGCAGAAACCGGGTGGCCATGTAATCTTAAAAGCCTAAAACCCATGGCAGTGTCATCTATGTCATGAACTCTTGAATTTTTTGCCCAACTGATTCCTTCTTCAGTCCAATATCTTTAAAAAAAAAAAAAAAAAAAAGAGTTTTGTCTCAACTATATTCCAAAAATCAGTTTAAAATTACAGCACTAATGTACTATACCTGTGCACATAATCAAGGCACTCTTTAATCTCCGACTTGAAATAGCGCAATATTCCGAGGCGTTCAAGCCGATCAACGGCCCACATGTGCTCGAACAGGTCGACCGGGTAAACGTTGGGGACTAAATTATAAACAAATTAAGCACTTGATCAAAAGTTTTAATTCAAGTTTCTTCTTTTGCAAGGATGAAAAATAAATAACTAAAGCACTTTCATTATTCTTTTTTAACTTTAATTATTACCTCCCCCATTGAATTTCTCAACAGCCCTGCTTAGATATCTTAGGCAATTATCATCTTTTGTGTGGATAAGAGCAAAGGCAGTGGAGGATGGAGAAAAGAGGAATGACCCATCTGGGCACTGCAATTTTAGTAGCTTTTTCCATTCCAGCTCTGGCATTCCTTCCAAGCTATGGAGCAGTGTTGTGGGCACAGTGTGCATTATGTCTTTTGGTATCCTATGAAGCACACATAATAATTACATATTTCAAATCATATCCTTTTCTCAAATTGTATTGACACGATATATACTTGTGAAGGAAGGAAGATACATGAATGTATTAAATGATCACTAGAGATCAAAATGTATCCGAATTCTTAATTTTTCTTTTTTTTTTTGTTTTGTTAATATCTCGCATGTTTGAGCTAGTTTACACACACCTTGATTAATTTTTAAAAAATTAATTTCACCATCCACTAGCAGGGCCGGGAACAGATAGACATTGTATTAGTGAGAACAAATTGTAGAATATTATCAAGTTGAAGTAAAGAATATATAATATTGGTATCTTGAAAGGTACCTTGTAATTATTTGGGTTGTACGTCTCTATAAAATCTTCGTTCATATTTTTCTTAATTATATATAATTTAATTATTATTTGTGAGTGTCCACCATATTTTTAAGAAAAATTAACACCAAAAAGGCAAAAACTATATGATACCTTGTGAGCTTTAGACTTCTTTGTGCGTAAATCTCTTGCAAGACAGAAGAATCGTCTGGGACTTGGATGTCTAGCTTTCGGGCTATTTCAATGAGTGAAGGGAACGCTACTTCAAACCCAATAGGCATGTGCTCCCTATTTTCCTCTTCGAGCTTGCTTATGTTTTCTTTTATAAATGATATTCCTAATATCTCATGAGAAAATATTAGCCAACTAAAAAGAAAAAAAAGGTGGTACTGTAATACATATATATACATATACACACACACACACAAAGACTATAATTGTTCTTAACGTAACAAAATAACATAAAAAGATTTACATAGCAGATCGCAATCAATTAGAACAAAAACTTGGTTTGATTTGGTTATATATACATACACTAGTATTGAAATAAAAGGATTCAAAAATGTTAAATAGTATTTGTACATGGGATGATCATGATTTTAAACATATCACCTCATATTATCTCCGATACCGATACGTATCTTGATAACGCTATTTCAAATCATGGTGATGATAACAGTCTCAAGTAATGAGCAATTTATGCTTGCAAATAAGATATTTTCACCCAAAGAACTTATGGGTAAAATATACGTCTCTATTGAGGTTTTTAACTAATACATAAACACATATATACTTTAGAAAATTACAGTCTCTCTCCAGAACTATACATACATAGATTACGGTTAACATTCTTATGTTATACGGGAAGAAATTAGAAAATTTTAATAAAAATAAAATCAATATTTTAGTATTTTTAATTGTTGCTATTAACCCCAACTAATCACTGATTAACAAAACATATGAATTTGTAATGAGACTAAAACCTCTCCCTAGAAGACTAGACTGTTTGGCCTAAATTATACAGTTTTTGCTTATTTTGTTTTTTAAAATTTTTTATTTTTCGTCAAATTTTTTTATTTTTCCAAATGATCTCAAAGAAAAAATTAAAAAATCAAGTTTTTATAATAAAAAAAATAAAAAAATTTCCTAAGACAAAAATAAATAAATAAATAAAATTTGGTTCATTCGCTTTTTTTTTGGAATTTTTTATGTAGTTTGATTAAAATTTGATCTTTTTTCGATTAACCTCGATAAGAAGATATATTAACTAAAAAATTAAAAAATACTAAAAATAAAAATAAATAAATAAGTCTTATTCATAAAAAAAAATAAAAATAAAAATAAAAAGAAAAAGAAAAGAAAAGAAGAGGAGTGTATTTTAGTTTTGGTCAAAACAGTACCTTTTTGGCTTTTGTCTGGATGAACATTCCATGATTTCAAAGCGATGACGCAAGCCAGCGTGTTGATAATCCGATCGTGGGCTTCGAATATGGAACTGTCGCCCCACGAGCCATCGGGGAGCTGATTCTCGGCAATCCATCGGAGGCTCGAAGGGAATTGAGGCTCACCACTTCCCTCCACGTCTCGCACCAGAGCCACCCACGCCGTGTCGTACGCCGACACGCTTATCTCTCCGTCTTCCATCGAACCCAACACCGATCGCACCCACTCCACATGCTCCTTGATTTTCATTGTTGCACACTCCTTTCCATATATCCAATGCATGGAAATTAAATGCAAAATCAGAAATAAAAGAAAGAAGAAGAACTGAAGAAGAAGATGATGATGATGATGATGATGATGATGAATTGGTGAGGATTGAAGGAGAAAAAGAAAAAGTTCCATTGTTCAAGTTTTGAAACCACCTCATCTTGAGCTTTCCCTTCTCTCTCATCCTCCACAATCCCATTCCACTTTATCACTCGCATCCCATTTTGAAACACATTTCTGTAGTCTGCCCACAATAAATAAAAAGAAGGATTCTAAATCGCAATCGTTATCAACGATGTTGCTACGTATCAATCAAGATTGAATAGTTTTTGCCAATATATATTAGTAAATACCAATATTGAAAGTCAAAATTCCGTCACCAATATTTAAAATCGTGATAAAAATACATACATATATACACAATACGAATGTGGCGATTGAATTAATATGACTATGACTATATATTGGGTCATATAAAAGATATCAACTGATATTAACAATATCAAACAGTATCAACCATTATAATACACAACGAAAAAAAACTAAAAATCTTATTATAAGTATATTTTCAGTACTACTAAATTTCGATATACAATACAGAAGGACAAATATTTTGAATGTTATTATAAGTATACCTTCAATTCTAGATTTCGATATAGCTTTGCATTGAAGAGGAAGGTCGAAATTCCGTTGTTCTTTAGGCCCAACGTTCCAAACAGCTGCAAGAAAAAATATTTTTTTTAAAAAAAAAGTCCTCACACACATTAAGAATTGTTTACAAAAGACCCTCACACAAAATGAGAATTACGAGGGAGCCATGGATTAATACAAGTAATTACGATCCTCGTAGGAGATCCATAAATAAAGCTTATGCCCTTAATTACTCTCTATTTCGAGGGAAAAAAGCTGCTTCTAAGCAGAAAGCAGAAGCAAGCTCAATGAAGAGTTTAGTTTCTTTTAAAAAAAAAAAAGTGATCTTCCATCTGACAAAACAGCTGACAGATAGATACGGAAGATCTCAGCCATGCTGCTCAATCATAAGACGTTCTTTTTGATGTCCAAAGTAAAGAAGTTGCGGATAAAAAATTTTACTTTTTTTTTTGTTTTTTTTTTTGCTCTCTCCCAAAAACTTCTCTAACTTTTTTCTGTTTTCGAATTTGGATTTGGAGAAATCACTGGAAAAAGAAAAATATGGGAAACAAGCGGTGGCAAAATCGTATCTTAGAAAAAACAAAAAGCAGTCGGAGAATGTTTATTTGATTTGGTTTCTTCTATGTTATATTGAATCGAAAAAAAAAACAGAATAAGAAGCAAATATCTTTTAGAAGAAAGAGTGGGATCAGTGGGCAAGAACATACCCAAGAAAGGTAGTGAAGAGGGTTGAGTTGCAGGAGAAGAAGAAGCGGCGCCGACGGAGAAAAAGGTGGAGGAGAGTCGGTGGTGGAGGCGGGTGAGGGGTTGAGCAGGCATGGTGGTGGTTTTTGGTGGTGGTGGTTTTTGGTGGAAGGGAGCCAGGCAGGTAAGCTTAGTTCTACGGGAAGTATTTAAAAGAAGATGGGAACAGAAACCGACATGAAACGATTTCCCAGGAGATTCCCGTTTCTGGGTTGATGGGATCTGTCTTTCTCTACTAATAAATTTTTGTGTTAATTAGTCGTAGATTCTATTATTATTATTATTTTTAGAGATAGTAATGACAATTGGGCGGGACCGGACGGGACGTGTGGGGTTAGATCGGGACTGAATTTTTTTTATTTTTACTTTTATTCAATTGAGATGAAAATTAAAAAAAATCAAAAAAAGAGCGTTGAGCGGATAAATGTAAGAATATTTTAGGAATAATTTTTAAATTTTAAAAAAATAATATTAATAAAAATTATGAATAATATAGTAAATAAATAATAATAATGGACGAATTAATATAATTAAAAATAAAAAATAAAAAAATATATATTATTATTTTTAGATTTATTATATTTATAAAATATATATTTTATACATATATTTATATTTAAAAATATTAATTTTATACAATTGGGGTGGAGAAATAAAGGAGGAAAAAATCAAATACTGTTGTTTGTTATTGACAACAGAAAAAATTCATAAAAATTTAAATAGAAATGTGTAGTAAAAATTAAAATGAAAATTGTGTGAAAACAGGACAGAACGTACATGGACAGAATAAAATATAATAAATTGTCATTCTTATTTAGAGATAGATTCTGATGATAAATTGATTATTCTATTATGTCATAATTTTAAATGCAACTATATCAGTTGCACCTTGTTTGGTTGTGTATTTTTTAATTTTTTTTTTTTTTTCAGGTTTTTTTGTATTAAATACGAGGAATTTTGTTGTATGACAACAGTTGTGTTTATATTTTTTTTAATATTTTGTCAGGATTCATTTCTCACATTCATGGCAAGATGTGAAAATAATTTTAAATAGAAAATTGATAAATTTTATAATTAAAATTAAAATAATAAAAATATATGCTTAAGTGAGAATTTATTGATAAATGAAAAACTTAGGTACAAATAAAAATCTCATCTACATCAATATTCAAAAAAAAATGAGAATGTTTTTAGAAATTTTAGAAATAAAAAATTCTCATTTATTGTAAAGAAAATCTTATCAACAAAATAAGAAATTAGTGCACATTCAACAAATCTATATATATGTATATATATAATATAAAGTAAATTTTCGTTTGGAGCGTTTTAGAAGCTCCAAACTTCCAATCTAATTTTCTTAAAATTTTGAATTAAAAATACTTTTAAAATATTTGATTAGTTATCTATTAAAAAAAGAATTATCAAATTTTCATATTCAAATTTGAAAACAAAAAGATTTTTTTAGAAGATTTTCTTAAAAGAGACTTTATAAGAGGTATCTTTAAAAACTTTCTTTAAAAAAGACTTTTTAAAATATTTTTCTTTAAAAAATTAAATTTATGTTAAAATATTTTAAAAAGAGAT
>JAOTRH010231373.1:0-10165 GCA_034768845.1 Heliamphora exappendiculata
GGTTGTGGCCTCGGGTGTTTGGTTAGGTGTCGTCCTTGTGGATGACATGTGGGTGTGAGATGTGGATGCGAAGCACGATTGTGTGCATGTTGGTTATGTGAGTTTAGTGTGGGTCTGTGGTTCGGTTTTGAGGTGTTAGTTCTGGTGAGAATCGGTTTGAGAGAGGTTCAGGTGTCGACCTCTAGGTTAGGTTTTGGCTATCCCGGTGTGGGCGAGTCATTCAGGTGTCGAATGACGGGTGTATGGCATGTGATGACGTGCCGGGTTATGTGGCGAGTAGCGTGGTGGTGTGAGGTTATATGTGGCTATGTGCTTTTGTAACGGGCTTTATGCATGCTATAGCTGTAGTTTATTCATGCATGGATTATGTAATGCGACTTACACGGCTTTCGGCAGCGTTATGTGTAACGTGGTTTGTGCTTTAAAACTCTGAGTTTTACAAGCATGTATGTGGGCTCTACGGAGCAGATGCATGTAGTGCATGTTGTGTGAGTCGCGTGTGTATCATGTGATGCGATTTTGGATACGTAGTGATAGTATGTGATTATGCATTAATTCTTGGTTTAGGTTTGCATGGATATGAACGGTATGGCGCATTAATGGGATGGTGGCCAGTCGGTGAAAGTTCGAGAAGGCATGTCTATTAGACAGCGACCCGTCGGTGAAAGTCTGAGAAGACGCTTTGACTGGGCGGCGACCTATCGGTGAAAGTTCAAGAAGACCCATTGATCATGGCTTGCATGAACTGCATTATGGGACGGATAGACTAGTTTTCAAATTATTTTTAAGATGCGTGTGAATCACGATTTAAAAACCATTTTTCAACTGTTTTCAAGACTCCTGTGTGCGAGTCAAAACATGATTTGTATTCTCGCTTTTCCTTGCATGTAAAATCGTTTTTAATGGCTTAAAAGAGAGTCAAAAACTGCACTTCGATTTCCTAGCATGTTTTGTTTATATTGCATGCTTGTCTAGTTTCTGCTGAGCCTTAGCTCACGGTGTGGGATAAAATATTTTCAGGTACTGGTCATGCAGGTTGATCAGGAGGTTGCTGGAGGAGCGAAAGAATTATAGTCTTCCTTTTTGTTTCTTTCTGTTATATGTATATTGTAACATGCTTTCCAGCGTTGGGGCCGTGTAGTGTACTTTTTTGGCGTTGGAGCCTCATGTATTGTTTGCCGTTGGGCGTTTATATGAAATGCATGTATGGTTTACTTTTGAGAGTGTACTCTCTGGTTGGGTATCATGTTGGGTTGCTTTCAGATGTTTCACGTGACCCGGAGTTTGGGGCGTGACAGCTAGGTATCAGAGCTCTGGGTTCAAATATCTATAAGCCGTGGAAAGAGGGTGTTTCCCGTGTGAGGTTCATTGCGTGTGCTTGACTGCAGGTGTTTAGTTGCTTTCATAACATGATGTGTCAGCATGTTAGATATGTGGACGAGTGTATATATGAGTATGGAGGTTAAATCTTAGGAGGGATAGTTTTGCATTTGGGCGTTTGGATTAACAAACTTGGGAGCCAAGTTAAAAACGCATTTAGCTGACGTGATTTCTAGTAGGGAATCTGAGTATGTTATCCAGATTGATGAGTCATTCTTATCGGTTATCCTTGGTATGTGGGGTTGTTTAGCATGAATCTATGTGCTTTTGTGTTAGCATGCTATATGTTTAGCGTTTACGTTCATGTTGTGTGCAGCATCTTATATGCTGTTTTCTTTCATGTAGACGCAAAGTCGGCGAGACGAGGGCGAGGCCGTGGTCAAGGCCGTGGTCGTGCTAGCCAAGAGGATATTCCTATCCCTGATGCTGGGGATGCTAATGCTCCCCAGGGATCGATGGATGCGACAGAGCTGTTGTGTGTGCTGGTTGGTTCTATCCAGTAGCTGGTTGCTAGGGGTGAGACGGTTAGGGAGAGGGTGCCTAAGGCGAGGGCTACTGTGGCGATGCGGGAGTTCCGGCGTATGGATCCGCCTACCTTTGCTGGAGATCCTGATCTTCTTGTAGCGACGGAGTGGCTGGAGTTGGTGACTCAGATTCTGAATACATTGCAGATTGAGGAGGATGAGTTGCGGGTATCATTTGCCACTTTTTAGTTGAGGGGCGATGCTCATCAGTGATGGAGATATGCTAGGACTACAGTAGGGGCCACATGGGCAGCTTTTACACGAGTCTTTCTGGAGTGATATTTTCCAGCTTCGAGGAGGGACTTGTGTAGGGAGGAGATCTATTCTCTTACCCAGGGGGCCATGGACATCATGCAGTACGAGGCTAGGTTTACGAGCTTGTCTCGATTTGCACCAGAGGTGGAGTGCACAGATGAGTTGCTTTTGATGAGGTTTGAGCGGGGTTTAAGGCCGGCGATCAAGGATCGAGTGGCTGTGATGGGATATCGTGTGTTCAGACAGCTAGTGAAGGCAGCAGCGAGGGTTGAAAATGCTTTGGCAGAGACTCGAGCTTCGAGGGAGGCCAAGACATCGCAGGGTGGGACGGAGGTGCAGATAGGTGGGCGTGCCAGCAAGAGGCAGAGGTCCTCTGGTACTAGTTTCCACCCATCTGGGTTACCACGGCAGTTTTCAGCACCAGCACCATCAGTGGCTTCTTCTAGGAGGTCAAAGCAGAGAGAGTTGATATGTTTTCAATGTGGACAGCCTGGGTATCGTAAGATGGATTGCCCACAGCCGAGGCCATCCCAGAGTTTGGCACCAGTGCAGCCACAGGGGTGGGAACCGCCTGTTTGCTATGAGTGTGGACAGTCTGGACATATTCGCAGGGATTGTCCTCAGAGAGATAGGGCGCCGAGCAGGGAGGAAACACCAGTGGGTTCGTATGTGCCAGGTTCAGCTGCGTACAATATGAGATGCCGTGTATATAATGTAGATACCCAACCCAATATGCACACAGATTATAACAAGGATTCCATACCAAAAATCACCAGAGTACACTTTCACGGGTATTTGATCATCAAAGCCATTATCGCGCCTCATTGCGAATAGTAACCGCATCGCCTGGTTTCATGCTACAGCTGTTTTACTCAATGACAACAGCTTGGGGTCTGCACCACTTTGGGACTTATTGTCACTGCCCGCAGGGAATCATTATCATTGCTTTATGACTGATTGTAATTGCCTTAGGACTTATTTGTTATGGTTGGTATACTGAAAATCATATTTTTAGTATTTAATTTTATTTTAATAAAATTAGATTTCTATTTTATGAGAATCTTTATCAGTAATGTATGTGTATCGTTTCTTTGATATGCATGGATGTCCAATATTCTATATAGTATTTAATCTGGTGTGTAGAGTATGGCTTGCACACAGAAGATCGAATTTTAGGTTATTGCAGAATATAAGTTTTATGTTCACAGTTTAGATGGAAATGGACATACCATCGGTACGACTGTAGCACAGAGTTTTAGTAGGCCTGTTTTGGTTACGGAGAACAGATAATAGCGTCGTATACTGTTCCGACTCTCTGTGCTAGTACACTTTGTGTGTATTGAATGAGACATTTGGGGTAATTAATTTTATACTGACTATATAAATTAATTCACACTCCAAGGTTATTATGAATAGTGTTTATCCTTTTAATCTTGAAATAATTATTAATTTGCGTATATTTAATATTAATTATTTTGATTCATTAGAGGATGCGATCTTATATGGGTATATATTCCTGGTGAGCTGGATAATGGTATTATTTATATAGAAAATATTAATTATTGACAAAATTCACGTCCCGAAAATCGGGATTGACGATACCCCCTTAAAGATGCGTATAAGTTTTGACCGGGCCAAACCCTACAGGTGGATTTAATTATCTGGCGGCCAAATAAGTTAAGAAGAAGAGCTTAAGGAATATCAAGATGCCGATTAAATTAAATTGTCAGTAATTAAATTTAATTGGCAGGTATCGAGAATCTTAACGTTGGGAGAAATGGTAAGCATTTAATAACAGGAGCTTAATCCAAGAAGGTCTTGAGATTATGGGTCAGAGTGCAATTATAGTTCTTTAGTGGTGGGAATTGTAATGCAGTATTTTATGAAAATTGCAGAAACCGCTGCATATCTTTTTATAATTGCAGAAACCTCTAGTAGGTGTCTGTCTGTGTTCCATTGGAAGTCTAACTCATAACTACTCCCCAGGTCTCTACTGTAGCCCTATATATACGTAGGTAGGCTGAACCAGTTTGAGATTGATAGATCATATCTCATATATTATTATGATATTATTTTTGTCTTTCAAGACTTAAATATATCGGGGTTCTGCCGGTACGAATTCTCGAAGGATTGTAGCCCACACTATGTTCGAGGATCGCGTAAGGGAATACAGTAGAAGATCTGACTAGAGTTTCAACTCGGAATCAAGTTGTAGTTAAAGATTAGATCGATAAAAGATAATCTTCTAAATTAACTTTTGTTGCACGGATTTATTTTTTATCGTTCGACGTTAAAAGTTTTATCTGGAGCCCGTTTCAACGTTTTCCCATCCAGTTAATTTTTTACTAAAAATTATTTTACAAAAACAATGATCTTGACAGTATTACATCCAATAATTGGTATCAGAGCCGTTTTGTTTTTTGTTTACGATTTATCGGGGCCGGGTAGATTTAAAACTGTGCTAACTTTATTTTGCGTACGTTCTAATCCCAGTTTTATAATCATCCTTTATTTTTATGTTTAATTGAATGCGTGGATAATGATTTAATTAATTTTTTAATCACGGGGGGTTGACCGTGATAGATTAATTATTTTTTAGAATAAATGTGAGCCCACGGGACATAGGTTTCAATGTAATATTTTTTTTATATTTTTTAAGTTTTTTTTTAGCTTATTAAAAAAAAAAGAATATGTATGGAAGAAACAACAATGATTGGCGGCGGCAAACGGCGATGGTTCCAGTGATTTTAGTCGCGAATAAGTTTTTTTTAATTGCTTTGTAATATTTATTTTCTTCTCCAATTTTTTTTTTTGGTTAAAAATAATGAAAAAAAAAACAAACAAACAAGCCGCCGGATTACAAAAAGCAAAAGTTGCTGGGCAATCCGAGTAAACCGCCAATCACCGGGCGCGGTTTCAGCAAGCAAACCACAATCCATTCCGGCGCTGTTTTCAACACAGTTTCGGCGCAAGCAGTGGTTTGAGAGGTTCAGCACAGCAGCGCCTAGCCCAAACAGCGATTTCTTAGATGCAACAGTTTAGTTTTCAAAAGCAAAAGTGAATTCCCAAGCTGTAGCGCCAAACGTGGCACAAACCGCAGCAAACAAGGTAGATTCGGCACAATCCCAGGCGATTTTTTCCAAAAGCAAACGCAGCGCTGTTTCCATACGGCAACAGTGAAGCAATTCCCAAGCTTTTCCAAACCACAAAACCGTGGTTTCCATCCAAGAACAGTCGCGGTTTCCAACACGTTCCAGTAGTGCTTGTGGCGCCGGTTTCCAGCAGTGCTTGTGACGCAAAAAGGCAAATGGTTTCCAGTTTTTTTTATAAACACGGCAAGTGATTTCCATGAATCACAGCGGCTGTTTGGGCTTTGATAAACTGTTTGGATTGGTTGGAATTTTTTGGATGCTTGGAATTAGTGAGGTCTCCAACACAGTTTCGGTTGCCAACCTAAAAAGGATTCCAAGCAAACAGTGAATGAATAAAATCAAAATATTCTGATGCAATTAGAATACAATAAGCTTATTCAGAAAAGTAGACTGAAATTTTTTAGAGTTTTGATTTGATTATAAAATCGGAGTATTTATCTTGCATTTAATTTATTTTATATTTTAATTGTGTGAATGATATTTATTAATTTTATTTATTCTGTAAATTTAATTAATTTGAATATTTGATTTTAATTAAAATATTTTGTAATGAAAAATAAAATTAAGTTTTTTTAATTAATTAATTTTAATAAAATAGAAAAATTTTAGATATTTTATTTTTTTACAAAATATCACGTTTAAGATGATTTTTTTAAAATCGGATATCTTAAAAAAATGTGAAAAATAATTCTGAATTTTGAATTAATTAAATAGAAAATATTTAATCAAAATAAATTATTATTTTTTGAAAAATGTGAAATGAAAAATAAATAAATAAATACTTTTAATCACTACCTTAGCAGAAAAGTTGGAGAAAAAACTGTGTATTTATTAAATTTAATTTATTACGCATTTAAACACGAAAAGATGTTTTGATAAATCAAAATATTTGAAATCGTGTACATGGAAAGATGTTTAATTCTTTCAGATCGTGTGGCTTTCGAAATTAATAAATTTATTTTAATTAAATAGATTTTTATAACTCTCAAAAAAATATTTTAAAAATCTATGTGGGAGAGAGAATTTATTCATAGATAAATCCCGCGGTCTCCATCACCAATTTGTAAGCGATGCAATTAAACATGCGTATCGGCAATAAGGCCTTCCTCCCCAACAGAAAGATTAATTGCGGTATCGCCGGTACAAACCTTCTTTAGGGATAATTCTAGATAATTATTAGTGTGGATCACTTTTCCAACTGAATGGTTCATTGCGAAGCGATTAATTTGGGATTAGGTGGTGGTTAACACTTGACTGTATATAATAATATCCTCTCCAACTCAGTCACTTCTATTATATACTGGACCGAAACTATATCAGCTATTTAATTTTTACTTGACATGGTAATTTTCCTAGATAGTAAAAATTAAAAGAAATTGACATGTCTGGTCTTATGATGGATAGTAGACGTCCACCTAACATGGCATACTATTCATAGGTTACCAACCTGCTGGCGAATTAATTTTAAAATGTAGAGGGAACTAAATTAAAATAAATTCAATATTTTTCTCATCATAATTAACGATTTTTTAATTATGTGATTCTCAAGACTAAAATAAATTTCAACCCACTCACTTCAATACTCAAAGAAAACAAACTTACGGAACCAAATTTTGTTGACTGAAAATGTAACTTAGATATAGCTTTAATTACAAATGGTATTCTTTCAATACCAGGAAATGTGTTTGTTTTGGAAAAATATTCTTTCTTTGGGCCGAAAGGCATGAAGAAGAAAAAGATTCAAAAATAGGGAGACACGATTTTCAGGGTAGTTAGTGGGCCATGGGCTGGTGTGAAAAAGTCAAAAAGCAAATATTTTCACTACAACCAAACCCAGTACTGGAAAAAGTTATGTCTAGTATTTCTCAAAAAGCAGAATAAATAGGGTAATTTGTGTTCACTGGTTGTGAAAACATTTTTAGCGGTATTATCTACCGGCACCTGGTGTGTAGATACGGGAGTCTCTAATCATGCCTGCAATTCATTGCAAGGGTTCCACGAAATTCGACAACTTAGTGATAGAGAGATTTACTTGCATATGGGCAACAATACAAAGGTAACATGAGTTGCAGTAGGAGATGTCACTCTCAATTTTGGTAGAGATTCGATTTTAATCTTGGGAGATTATCTTTATGTACCTGCCATTAGAAGAAACTTAGTTTTCATTTTTGGATTGGCTAAAGATGGATATTTGGTTTATTATAATAACTATGTGGTTATTGAAGATAATAAATGAGTTATCTGTTCTAGTACATTAGTGGATGATCTTTATATTATTATTTCAATCTCTCTTACACTGCAACTAACTAAAACGAATAATACATCTATATTACCATATAAGCAAAAGTTTCATTCTTTAATGAACCAAATATTTTTTTGGCACTTACGCTTGGGTTATATTAATCTAAAAAGGATAAACAGACTGGTAGCAGATGGACCTTTGAGTTCATTGGAAGTGGAGGCACTTTCAGTATGTGAATCTTGCTTAGAGGGTAAGATGATCAAGAGGCCCTTTTCGGCCAAAGGCTATAGAGGTAAAAACCCGTTGGAGATGGTTCATTCTGATGTGTGTGGTCCTATAACAATCTGGGTTAGATGTGGCTTTGAGTACTTTGTCAGTTCCATTGATGACTACTCAAGGTATGGATACATTTACCTGATGCACCGTAAGTCTAAATGATTTGAGAAATTCAAAAAATTCAAGACGGAGGCGGAGAGGCATCTGGATAAAAGTATCAAATCATTACGATCCGATCGTGGTAATGAAGGGGTGAGTTTAAAGACTACTTGTCATCAGAGGAGATTACATCCCACTTGACTGCACCTGGCACTCCACAGCAGAATGGTGTAGCAGAAAGAATGAATAGGACTCTTATGGAAATGGTAAGGTCAATGATGAGTTATTCAGGTTTACCGGATTCATTTTGGGGACTCGCTTTAGAGACAACGGCTTACATTCTGAATTTGGGACCTTCTAAGTCAGTACCTTCTACTCCCACAGAATTGTAGACCGGGCATAAGCATAGTCTGAAATACATTCGGATTTAGGGGTGTCCAGCACATGTGCTGAAAGGGAACGCGGGTAAGTTAGAATCAAGGATAGAAGTCTGTTTTCTTGTGGGTTATCCCAAGGGAATGAAGGGTGGTCTATTTTATAATCCTAAGGATCAGAAGGTCATTGTTAGCACCAATGCGCAATTTTTGGAAGATAATTATATTATGGATCACAGGCACAAAAACAAAATTGTTCTGGGAGAACTGAGAGAAAATACCAGTAGAACGAAAGAGGAACCACAAGTCATTGATATTTCATTACCTCGTCGCAGTGAGAGGATTATCAAGACAGGTGCAAATTAAGAACAGGGCGCTGAAGCACAGGGTTCAGATTTTGCACGGCCTATTACTGCTAGTACACATACACAGGTAGTACCTCGTCGTAGTGGGAGAGTTGTTCATCAACCTGATCGGTATATGTTATTGGGAGAATCGTTTGACAAGATCCCAACAAAACTGGATACCAAGCCCTGTAACTATAATGAAACACTACAAGACAAAGATGCAGATCATTAGCAAAGGGTTATAAATTTAGAGATGAAATCTATGTATTCCAATCAGGTCTGGAAACTTGTAGAACCACCCTAAGGGATAAAACCCATTGGATGCAAGTGGATCTACAAGAAGAAGAGAGGAGTAGACGGAAAGGTTAAAACCTTCAAAGATAGGTTTGTTGCTAAAGGGTTCACTCAGAAAGAAGGGATCAAGTATGAGAAAATTTTTTTACCAGTAGCCATGCTTAAGTTTACCCGGATTCTCTTATCCAATGCCGCACATTTCGATTACGAAATCTGGAAAATGGACGTCAAGATAGCTTTCCTTTACAGAAGTCTTGACGAGTGTATCTATATGATACAACCAGACGAATTCATTGCAAAGGGCCAGGAACACATGTTGTGTATGTCTAAGAGATCCATTTATGGACTTAAGCAGGCATCGAGGTGTTGAAACACTTGGTTTGATCAAGCCATTAACTCTTACAGTTTTGATCAAAGTCTGAATGAGTCATGTGTGTACAAGAAGCGTGACGGAAGCGTGGTGATCTTTCTAGTACTTTATGTAGACGATATCTTGCTCATCGAAAATGATGTGGGGGCATTATCTACAGTTAAAGTATAGTTATCTGGGTAGTTTGTTATGAAGGACTTGGGAAAAACCAGTCACATTCTTGGGATCATGCTTGTGCGAGATCAGAAACAAAAGATGTTGGGCTGATGACAAGAAAAATATATCGATGATATTCTTACTCGTTTAAGCATAAAGGATTCCAAGAAAATGCTTCTCCCTTTCAAGCACAGAATCACTCTATCCAAGGATCAGTGTCCTAAGATACTTGATGAGATAGAGAGGATAAAGGCGGTTCCTTATGCTTCGGCAGTAGGAGGTATCATGTATGCTATGCTTTGCACTAGACCCGACATCTATTTTGCGGTTGACATGGTTAATAGATATCAGTCTAACCCAGAGTAGGAGCATTGGACTGCGATAAAGAATATAATCAAGTGCCTGAAAAGGAAAAAAGATTATATGTTGGTTTACCAAACAGATAGTCTAGTACCTTTGGGGTACGCAAACTCATATTTTTAGTCAAACATAGAGCTTACATCAGAAACAACCTTACAAATCATTTACAAAAAAGCTTAACGGCTAAGACTTTTGATAGTCATGTAGAGGGCATGGGAGTCAGATGTATGGCAGCATGATTTTAAATATAAGTGGGAGCTTGTTAGGGTTGGTATACTAAAAATCATATTTTTAGTATTTAATTTTATTTTAATAAAATTAGTTTTCTATTTTATG
>JAOTRH010231384.1:0-10165 GCA_034768845.1 Heliamphora exappendiculata
CTCAAATGTGCCCCTCTTTTTGAAGGCTCATTGATTTCAGTTGCAAGAATAGCTGAGCTATTTTGGGGGGCCATGTTAGTTGTTTGTTTACCTGTCTGCATTATTGAATATGTGAATAAATTGGTCAATTTGTCAGTATTTTAAGTTTAACAGTTAACACACTTTATATTACATGTATATATATATATATATATATATATATAAAACAACTCATTGTTTCAAAATATGTGAGCATTGTCCTCTGTGGCATAATAGGTGGTCAGGATGCTCGACTCTTATAATTGGCTGGATTTGCTTGGCAAAAAAATTATCAATTCATCTTAACCACTAGGGGTGTAAAAAAAGCCCATGACTTGTGTGCGGCCCGAGGCTTGTCACTATTCGGGCCTGGCCTAAGGCCCGAGGTCTGAAGCCCGAAGCCTGGTCCCAAGCCTGCCCACTTTGATTAATAAAATTTATATTGCATTTCATTATTTCAATTGTTCAAATTTATTGTATTTAATTGTTAAATTTATAAGTTATAATAAATTAATTAACTTATAATAATATAAACTATAAACTTATAAATTAATAATAAATTTATAGTAATAATAATTTTATCAAAATGTCACACTATGACTTGGTATTAGAAGTTGCAGATGAGCATATGCAAACCTAAATATGTTATATTAATGAAATTTTCATATTGTGATTGAATTTGTTTTTCAATATAATTTTTCTTTTAGTGCTTATTTTGATATTGATTGTTGTTCGAAAATTAATGTTGAGATAAAATTATATTGGAGCATATTTTTAGGCACAGATAAATTCTCTAGTTTCTATAATAATGAAACATTTATGAGTTGATAAGAAATTAATAATAGTAAAATTATAGGCTTCTAGGTGGAAATAGTAAGGATCAAAATTACATATTGGTGCTATTGTGGTCAGCCCGATATGGAAAATTTCCAGAGGTAACGGACATGGAAAACAATTGGACAAACGTTTTGGAAACACCGAAATGCTTGAAACTATAAGCAAAATCTACTAATCAATGAAAATGAGCCAAATAATTAATAATTGAATATATTTAAGGCTTATGCTGGGCTGCACTGATGAGATGCCATGGTAGACTTGAGAAATGAATGCTTAAGTAATTAAGCCAGCAAAATGATCTCAAACTATTTTGCAGTAACAAAGTATGAGTTTTTAAAGTTAACTTTGTCATGTCATATTGGACTGCTACTAAAATACGACAACATCATATAATTGGCGTGAAAATTGTCTCAGATTATGCCCTTGAATCATTCCATTGGGGTTGAACCTGGTAACCAAAAGTCACGATTCGAATAAAAGGAAGTTCAATTCAACACCGCAATCAAGTCCGTAGAATATAATAGCAAAATATAATAGAATAGTGTCGTGCGTGTACGCGCTTCCTTAACTTATTCTAACATAGCTAACCGAAGGAGAGAGAACATTCAATTTCAAGTCAAAGGTTGAGGAAACCAAGACCGAGGAAAGTTAGGAAGGCGAGGAATGAGAAACCGAGTAGTAGCCCAGAAGGTGGAAGCATGAAATAGAAGGATGTGAGGTCTGAGGCTTCGCCAGCTAAGAACTGTTATTAGACAAAGAGTAATGAAAAGCTATACCCTAATGAGTAGGCGAACTCTTATTTATAATAAACTTAGAGAACGCTATTACAATCATATACTCACACACACCGGATAATAATAGCATAATAATAATAATAAGCTACTAACACTCTCCTCAAGCTGGAGCATATATATCTACCAAGCCCAGCTTGTTACATAAATAGAAGACATGCGGGCCCGGTAAAAGATTTAGTGAAAATATTAGCCGCCTATTCCCCTGTAGGGATAGATTCAAATGTAACAACACCTTTCTGATATTCCTCGCGGATAAAATGGCAGTCAACCTCAATGTGTTTCGTTCGCTCATGAAAGACTGGATTTGTGGCAATATAAATAGCGGAGGTATTATGAACCCAGAGTCTAGCAGAGCCTTTAAGTGAAAAGTGTAACTCTGTCAAGATCTGCTAAAGCCACATAATCTTAGTAGTCGCTAATGCCATAGCTTGGTATTCGGCCTCAACACTAGACCGGGATACCACAGTCTGCTTCTTACTCTTTCAGGAAATTAAATTTTTACCAACAAATATAGAGTAACCAGATGTGGATCTTCTGTCAAATGTACATCCAGTTTAATCAGCATCAGAGTACCCTTCCATTCCCATATGACCATGATCCGAGAACTAGATTCCCTTACCTGAATTTTTATGTAAGTACCGAAAAATACGTAACGCAGCTTGCCAATAGGGAACACGGGGTCAGACAAAAACTGACTCACTGCACTCACTGGATAAGCAATATCTGGACGAGTCATGGTAGTAAGATAATTAAGCTGTCCCACTGCACGTCGATATTGTTCAGGATTCGGAAGAATCGATTCTTCTTGCGGCTCTAGCTTGACATTAGACTTCATAGGTGAGTCCACTCATTTAGCATTCATATATCCTGCTCGTTCCAGAATATCAAGAACATACTTTCGCTGAGAAATGAACACACCTTTAGTATTCTTGGTTACTTCAATACCCAGAAAATATTGAAGTTCACCAAGAACTTTGGTCTGAAACTTAGTGCTCAAAAATGATTTAAGCGCAACAACCCCTCCACTGTCACTATCGGTTATAACAATGTCATCCACATAGATAACAAATAATATGCAACCTGCAGAGGTATATTAAAAGAATACAATATGATCCTTTAATGAACGTCAAACCAGGCCAAACCTGGACAACTGAGCTGAAACGGCCAAATCAGGCACTGGGAGACTGCTTTAGGTCATATAATGAATGCCGTAGCCGACAGACATGGTTAGCCTCCCCTTGAGCAACAAAGCCAGGTGGTTGCTCCATATAAACTTCTTCTTTCAAATCATCATGCAGAAATGCATTTTTCACATCGAGCTTATACAACAGCTACTGATGGAAAGCAGCTAAAGACAAGAAGAGACAAACTGAGGCCATCTTCGCAACATGGGAGAAAGTATCAAAGTAGCCAAGATCATACGTCTAAGTATATCCCTTGCCCACCAAATGGGCTTTCAATTTCTCAAGAGTGCCATCAGAATGAAGTTTGACAGCATATATCTACTTACACCCAATAGCTGTCTTCGTAGGAGGAAGACGTACCAAGTCCTATGTATGATTAGCCTTAGGAGCATTCATCTCCTCAATCATAGCTTGGCGTCAACCTGAATGAGAAAGGGTATCTACAACAGAGTAAGGTAAAGTATGCTGATCAAGTGTAGTAATACCCTGCTGGACAGTAGCAGGCAATCCACGATATGACGAAGTATATAAGGGATAATCCCGACAATTACGGTAAGACTGGCGTAAAGCAATAGGAGGATCACTTACCTGATCAGAGGCCGAATCCAGCGGAGAGGAGACTGACTCAGGTAGAGGAGAGGTGGTGGGGCCTGGAGAAGATGATTCTGAAGATGAGAAGATTACAAGTGCCTCTGGGACAATAGGAGAAGACTCATCAGAAATATCAACCTGATTCTGGGGACCTAGAATCGGTGCTATTGGTAAATTGGGAGCTAAAGGATACAGCAGAATCTATTATGAATCATCATTATCAATGGAGAAAGGGGGAGTTGCTGATGCAAAGAACGAAACATACTCAACAAACACCACATCTCGGGATACTAGAAATCTTCGTAATTCTGGACTATAACACCAATATCATTTCTGTGTCTTAGGATATCCAATGATAGTACACTTTAAGGCGCGAGCATCTAACTTTGTCACAGTCGGTCTCGTATCGCGAACATAGCACACACATCCAAAGATCTTTAGTGGTAATGAGAAAGGAATCTGCTGAGGAAGTAAAATTGACAAGGGTGTAGCACCATGGATGACAGATGACGGTAATCGATTAATAAGATAGCATGCTGTCAATACAACTTCACTCCAGAACACTTTGGGAACCTTCATCTGGAATATTAGGGCGCGAGCAGTTTCCAATAGATGCCTACTCTTTCGCTCAACTACTCCATTCTGTTGTGGGGTGTCTGGGCATGATGTTTGATGAATGATCTCATGGGTACGTAAGTATGTACCAAACACTCCACTAATGTATTCACCCCCATTATCACTACGAAGAATCTTAATAGTCTGTCCAAATTGAGTTTGAACCTCTTGACAAAAAATAGTAAACACAATTAGTAATTCAGAACGTTTCTTCATAAGATAAAGATAAATAATTCGAGAATAGTCATCAATAAACGTGACAAAGTACCGAAAGCCAAATAAATATGTAACAGGACATAGACCTTAGACATCTGAATAAACTAAAGAAAAAGGACTCTTGGTCCTATTATTAGTTCATAACCCATATGGCACACCCAAGCGCTTAGCAAAACGACATGACTCACAGTCTAACTGTGTAACTTGACTGAATCTGGGGCATAATTCTTCAGACTCGGCAAGGAATGATGGCCCAACTGACAATGTATATCCAAGAGCTGAGATGAATGTCCGGAGCAGGCAACATATGAGGTCTCATCCATCACATACAGGCCATCCACCACTCGTCCTTTACTGATAGTACTCCTCGAAGTTAGATCCTGAAAAACATAATAATCAAGAAAGAATGTTACTGAGCACTTCAAATTTTTTGTAATACGACCTACAGATAGCATATTAAATGTATTAGCAGGAGTATGTAAAACATCAGAGAGGATAAGAGATGGAGATAAAGCAGCTACTCCCTGTCCTTTCACCTCTAAGGTTCCTCCATTGGCAACAAGAACTCTACTATGTTTAGGGGTCAATTGATAAGATGAAAAAGTACATGTGGAGTGGATCATATGTGCAGATACACCTGAGTCTATCACCCATGATCTGGGAGTAGTCATGCACGCAGCTGGGTTACCTGCAACTGTGGCTGAAGGAGTATCGGCTGTGTTCCCAATTCGCATCTGGATATACTGATCATACTCCTCTTGAGTTATATCTATAGTCTTCCTCTCAAAAGAAGAAGAGGAATGAGCATTATAATCGACCACTGCATTGGCCACAGACGAGGTAGGACGCCCATGTAGCTTTCAACACGAGCTCTGTAAATGTCCTTGCTCTCCACAATAGTAGCAAGACCTGGTGTCACGTCCACCTCGACCTCTGTCTCGTCCTCCATCACAACCTCTACCTCATCCTCCATCACGACTTTGGCCACGAAAACCACCTCTATCGCCTCCACGAAATGCACCTAGAGCTGTTTGATCACCCTGGTCAGTAGTAGTGATACGAGGCTCATCTTTACTAATTGCTCTGTTCATCTTTCTGAAGACCTCAGATAAGAATGGAATATCGGACCCAACTAAGATCTGTGAACGGGCAGAGTCAAGTTGCTAGTTCACCCCAGTTAAGAAACACACCACCAAAAACTGCTTCATCTGCTCTCTGAAAACCTCATATCAATTGGTGAAAGGTACCAACCGATCATACTCATCTGCCAGCACCTTGAACTCCGTGAAATAGTCTGAGAACGGTCGTTCGCCCTACTGTATCCTGAAAATACTCTGCATCACATCATATGATCTGGACAAGTCATTAGTTGATACAAAGGTCTCCTCGAGTATGGTCCACACTTCTCGAATAGTGATGGCATTAGCCACCAAAACTTCAATGGACAGCTCTATTAAATTCAACATCTTACTAAGTAGTCGGGCATCATCCCTCTTCCACCGTTTGTATTCATCAGAACCTTTCTTAGGAGGATCGTTGAACAAGTGATCCTCCTTCTTCATGCCTTCAATTGTTAGCAAGACATTTTTCTTCCATAACACATATGTTTGTGGTCCAGTTAATCTCGAATCCACTAGTCGTGTGGATGACAAAAACACATCCGTGATTCCTTGTCTATCAGTACCTATTTTAGTTTCACCAACCCGTCTTTCACCACTCATTGGAGAGTCCCCAACATTTGTCGAACTCTTAGTTAACATCACAATCTAGCAAGTAGCAAGGAACCACACGCAACTATCTCAACGCCAAATAAAACACAGTCACAACTTTAAATAATCATAAATGGACCACCAAACATACCTTCAAATTATTTTCATGGAATCAAACATCCTGTGAAAGTCTTAGAGACCCTCAAAACAGCAGCTAGAGTGGTCTTCAAGAGTATCGATACTCGCAAGATCAGAGTAAATAACCACGGTAGTCCCTAGTGACTCAAAACAGCAGGTTAGGGTTCCTCTAGGACTGTCGGCACTTCAGCAGAGAGAGAGAGAGAGAGAGACTAGCTGTGGGAGGGAAAGAGGCAGTCGGTACCTTCCAACAGTGGCGAGAGTGTCAGAAGATGGCGGCGGCAAGGGTTTTAGATGTCAGAAGGATCTGTCGGTACCTTTTAGGGATGGAAAAGGGTAGTCGGCATACCAGGGAAGGGTTGCCGCGGTGGTTGAGGATGGTCGTGAGTGGCTCGTCGGTACTGTTGGCGGGCTGAAGAGAGGTCACGAGTGTCTGAGGGTGGTCGCGGTGGTTTAGGGTGGTCGCAAGTGGCTGACGGGTGTTGAGGGTGGTCGCGAGTGGCACATCGGTATTGATGGAGGGCTTAAGAGAGGTCGGTGGCCGGGTGGCTGGGTACCAGGGTGACTGTTGGCACTAATGGAGGGCTGAAGGAAAGTCGGCGGCAGGGTGGTTGGGGACCAGGGTGGCTGTTGGCACTATTGAAGGTGGAAGGAAGATCGGCGGGGTGGCTGGAAACAGTTGGTACTGTCGGAGGCTAGGGTTAAGGTTAGGGTTAGGGTTAGGGTTAGAATTTTATGGAGGTTAGGGTTTCATGGTTACTCTGATACCATGTTATTAGATAAAGAATAATGAGAAGTTATACCCTAATGGGTAGGCGAGTTTTTATTTATAATAAATTTAGAGAACACTATTACAATTATATACCCGCACACACCGGATAATAATAGTAATAATAATAAAAATAATAATAATAATAATAAGTTACTAACAAGAACAAGCGATGGATTACTTGCTAAAGTAATGCTTATCGAAACTTATCCCTAGTTAATGGATAGAAAAACCCAATCAAGTAAATCAGCCGAAGAATGGGACTCTAAATAGTTCCTACTTAATCTATCATTTGTTAGCTATATGAAATAACCTTTTCTCTTCATTATCTTCAGATTCATCTCCGTCTACATCATCCTCTTGCGTTGTATTAGGAACCCTTAAAGAGCCCATTACGACATTAGGAACTAAATTAACAACCCTAACTTGTTCACCAGTTGATTCCTTCTGTCCACCCTCTTCGTCAACCCAGCTGGAAGATCTAGCCCCAGCATTAGCTTCAGAAACCCTAGTTTCCCTATGCTTTGAATCTGCTTCTGCAATGGCTGCAGCAACAAACCAGTGCCCGTGAGAACCCTCTCATTCATCAGCTTTGATTCCATCTCCTTCTTATCTTCTTTGACTTCTTTTGCAAAGATTGAACAAATTTTAGCCCTAAGCTTCCTTGATTCAATCGGAGATATGCTTCTCCTGCCTTCAATCTTTCTATCTACCTCACCCAAAAGTCTTTAAATCTGCCATAAATGACAACTACATCCCCGAGCAGCTGTCAAACGGAGGTGTGAATGTGAGATGCCAGCATTGCTCCTTTTGGCTCCCGATATCCCCTACCAGTCTTATCCTTTGCTGGAGCGAAGCCATTTTACTGGAGGTGAAGGGGCGAATGGAATCTTTATATCCCATCCTTCCGTGAAAAGATAAACAACTGGGACATAGTTGGCATCAACCTTAAAAAGATTAGTAAGGAAGGTTCATTGACAGCCTAGGTGTGACAATAAGCTTTTCACTTATCTCCTTTCAACCTCCTTCACTTGTGCTTCTTGTTTGGGGTTCTGCAGTACCAGCAATCCAGCCAACAAAGACTTTTTTTAATCCATTGGGAACCTTTTTTCGGTTCAATCACTGTTAATGACCCATTACTGGTTAAATTTTGGCCACACATGCAATGAGAACTTTTTCACTTTTTTAATAAAAAATTTCAAGGCCATCTGGGGAAAAAAAATTGTACTCTTGGCCTTGTGTTTTTTTAGATGGCCTTTTGAGGCATTTTTAAAGCTACTAGGCTTCTCTTTTTATTTTTATTTTTATTTGGGCCTTGAAAGGTATTTTTTGGAGGTCAAATGGGGTGTTTATAATTTTTAAGGCCTTAAAAGGCATGTTTGGAGGGTCCGAATGGGCAGTTGTTATTTTTAAAGGTCCAAGAAGGCATGTTTGGTGGATCCAAATGGGTTGTCCATTTTTAAGGCCTAAAACGCATTTTTGGAGGACCCAAATAGGTTGTCCATTTTTTAAGGCCTAAGAAGGCATTTTTGGAGGTTTCAATTGAGTTGTCCATTTTTTTTAGGCTTTACAAGGCATGTTTGGAGAGTCCAAGGGTGGTTCAAATTTTTAATGTTCTAAAATGCAATTTTTGGAGGGCCCAAAGGACCATCTAGGACTTAATATTCCATTTAAACCAAATTAGGGATTTAAAACACATTCTATTAAGAATTTCAAACAAAGATAAACAACTTGAATTTGCCTCAAATACTGAATTGATGGGATATGATAATTATAAAAAAAATAATTCTTTATGAACCCATTGCTTGCCTTTCATAGAGACATCAATGATTTGGTCTCTTGCATCAAAATCAACCAAAAGTTGATTTATTTTTGATTGACAAAAGTAAAATACAAGCTATTATTTGGTTAATATACAAATAATAGTATTTTTTACTCTGTTTTCTAACATATCTTAGCAACTAGAAACTTAATTTTGTTGTAAATGGGCACTAATATGCAAGTAATAGTATTCTTTACAGTGTAAACTTGATTGTTGACAGTTGAAATAATACTCTGCCTTTTGCATGTGTCTCTAAAAAACAAGACCACCAAAAGTTAATTTTTGAAGCAAGAGACAAAATCATTGATGTCTCAGCAAAAAGCAAGTGACGATTTCTTGATGATTTTTTTGTTTTATAATTATCTTATTCAATCAATTCAATACGAGACAGATTTAAATTGTAGCTTATCTTTGTTTGAAATCCTAAACAGTGTGAGTTTTGAATTCCTAAATTGGATTAATTGGGATATTGAAGTCCTGGGCAACCCTTATGGCTCTCCAAAAAATGGTTTTTAGCCCGTTAAAAATGTGAACCACGCCTCAAACTCTCCAAACAAGCCTTCTGAGTCCTTTAAAAGAAAATGGACAGCCTACTTGGGTCCTCCAAACTGCCTTTTTAGACCCATTTGGTTCTTCCCAAAATGTTAACTTTCACGCTTGCAATGTCATACACCTTATTTATAGGCTAACAACCTATTGTAATGGATTCCAATCTGATCAAAAATATCCTAACTTATATTTTTTTAAATCTATGATAAATAAAAAAAACTTAGTGTTATAAGAAAATTGAATATAAAATAATGAAATATAATAATTAATAAAAAGGACAATATGGTGCACAAAACTCACGCATATGCGGTGTTCGGGGAGGGGGCAGACCACGATGGGTCTATAGTATGCAGTCTTACTTTGGTAATTAATAAAATTAAAAATTGAACCTTTGAGTTCTTTATAGTCCACATCAACCATGGTAATAGAAAGTTAATGGAGAAAAAGAACATTGGTTTAAAAAGTGTAAGAATCCAAATATCTAATTTAGGTTTTGCATATTTTGGAGAATTACAGTCGAGTGTCTGAACTTCTCACATGAGGAGCGGATGCAACAATGTTAAGCGAAGTGCAACCCGTCCATAGGTTTTGAACAATTTGTTAAACATAAGACATTCGGTTCTCTATTTATATTGGTAATTATATTTGGGTTTTCACTCATTCTTTACTAGTTTTGTTTCAAGCCTTTTCTGTGTTGCAGGGAGTGCTTTGTATTGGTGGCCTTATATACTTGCAGTATTTGGTATCTTCACAATAGTGACTATGTGGGCAGTTGTTGTGACTGAGGGTTGCAGGAAAATCAAGCTGCAATACTACAGTTTTAAGCTTGCTTCTGCTACAAGGTGATCTCTTTGCTTTCCCAGGGTACTTGCGTCTTCTTCTTCTTCTTTGTTTTTTTTGTTTTTTTTTGTTTTTGAAAGGGG
>JAOTRH010231405.1:0-10165 GCA_034768845.1 Heliamphora exappendiculata
TCAATTGCACTTGAAAGGCCAATTCAAATGTAATTGGTCCAATTATTGAAATCTGAATTTCAATGGCCAATGAAATTCACAGATTCCAACATCTGTCTCTCTCAATCTCAAGTCTCAGCCCTAAGTTCCCTCAACTCTCTGCCTCGCCACCTCTCGTAGCCTCCCGTCGCCTCGCCGCCTCCCGTCTCTGCCTCTCTCTCTACGCGTTCACCGCTCATTCCCTTCAAGTTTCAACCACCGCTGCTCCTTCCGATAATTTTTGGTTCAATTTGTCCCTTTTTTGGTCTATCCTTCTATTTTTTTGGGTAGATCTATATTTTTTTTGCAGATCTATAATTTTTTAGATCTATACTTTTGGTCTGTTCTTCATTATATTTATGTTGTAGATGTAATTTTTTTTACATTGTTTTTTCAGTTCCAATTTGGCTTTTGATAGATTGCTTCCATCTATAGTTCCAATTTGGTTTGATTTTTGGTATTTTTGGTTTGCTCTTTGTCTAAACACCCATATCTGACAAACAAAACAAAAAAAAATTATTATATACCTATTCAAATTACAAAGTTAAAAGTCTGTCTGGAGACCCAAAATAAAGACTTTAACTAGAACAATTCATCTCAATTCAATCATGCAACATTTCTTGTTTTAACAAGAAAATCAACTAAGAAAATCTATGAAGAAACAACCAAAGTGCAAACCACGAATCAAGATAGCATAAAAAAAAAAAAGAAGCCCATCGATATAATTCACAGTATCAATAGAATAATACAAGAAGCTGAGGAATTAAAACCCCTCTGAGCCCAGAATAAAGCAGAACAACACTCTCTTCAACCCAAAAAGAAGTGCCATGAATGCTATGCCTTCCAGCTGCATCAAATTGGACCAGAATTAGCGACTTTGCTAGCCCCTCTTTTCTGTAATAGTGGAACCGTGGGTTCAAACCGAATCAATCCGATTATTATTGGTTTGGTTTGGTTTGATTTTACAAAGTGATTAGTTTGGTTCTAGGTTGAAAAAACTAGAACCGATTAACATTGGTTCGGTTCTAAATTTAGCATAAAATCGAACCAAGCTGACCCATGTGCACCCCTAGTTACAAGATACACATTTACAAACTTTGATCAAATTTTCAATTGAAACGATTTAAGCTATCTTACCGAATTCACGTTTACTATTCTTCGCTTGATTATCGCAGCAACAAATTCTCGAAATTTCACAAGTATTGAATCCTAAGTACTTTCACACCAGCAGAATCCTCTGTCGGTAAACTTACGACGCCTTCTAAGTTGAACACGAACAATATCGGAATTTTTAAAACTTGAAAGGAACTTTTGATATGTTTTAGAATATCTGATTATTAAAGTGCAGAAGTTAATTTTTGTGACTGGCCTATGATTCTTTATATAGGTTTTAAAATCATGCAATTTGAGTTTCAATCGAATTAAAGCTGCCTAGGGTCCGCTTGAGCACACTTAGGATTGCTCGAGCAGTCATGTACCAGATTGTTTTCTACTCTTGCACGAACCTGCTTTATTGGCTTGTACTCTTGACTTCTTGTGTTGTACTTCAGTCTTCCAACCTGAATAATATTATAATAAAAGTCTCCTAATCCAACTAAGACTTACGACTCATTTAAATGACTTAACTAAATCAAATAACTTAAGAGTTCTATAGTCATTCAACCACAAGAGTCCTAAACCAACTAGAAGTTTTACAATATTTGTACAACTTGAATTGTCACAAAAATATATAAAATTTAATATTATTAATATTATAAATAAATTCCTAACAATCCCCCTCTTAGTAATTCCAGATAAATACAAAAATTACTAATCATGCCAAATACATAATATTCAAGCTGTAGTTTTTCAGAAAAAACTCTTCATATAATCATGATTCAAGCAATTTTCTTTTTTTTTATTCTTTATCTCTTGAACAAAACAAAAAAAAACTAACAATTTCTCCAAAAAGATCAAGTTAATAGATATTTTTTAAAAATAGCTTAAATTAGATATATTCTAATTTAAGCCAAAATTCAAATGCTATTCGAAAAACAGAGAGTCCCAAACTAAATATATCTGCCCCCTTTTTGTGTATGTTCTGAAAGTGCAGCTAAGAAAACACTTTAAAAAATCTAGAGAGGCAACTACATGAAACTGTTTTTCTTGAAAAATAATATTTATAAACTTTCTCTTTTCTTTTTTTATTTAATTTTTTTTATTTTCTAAAATTTAACAATATTATAATAAAATAAATCCTTTTGACATTCAAAACAAAAAAAAATATAAATCATTCAATAAATATCAAGGTTTATTGAATTTTCAAAATAAAAACGAACTTAAGATTTAATATCACGAGAAATAAAAAAAAATTAGACAAGAGTTTATTCGATTTTTTCTTCAAATTTTAGATTTAATCCTTATGTGTGATCGATATTTTATGAAACATATTTAAATATTTTTAAGCATTTTCAATCTTTTGAAGTCAAATTCGATAAATTTTCAATGTATATCTATTGAAGAAAGATGGAAGCTTCCCCTCACAAGGACTATATATAAAAAAATTATTTATACTTTTATTCGGCAACTGTTATACTAATATGAACGAAAAAAGAAGATTGCACAGGTAGTAATTTTCTTAAATATGTTCGTACAGTAGCATAAGTGACGACTTTCACACTAAAACGAGCGAGAAAACAAGATTTATGTAGGTAACATAAACAACAGCTTTTACACTATAACAAACGAAAAGACAAGATTCGTATAGGTAGCCATTTCTGTAAATATTTTATAACACAAGCAGTTCTCAATGAGAATGGATTAGTGAATAGATAAACAATTGGTGGTGGTTGTAGGCATCAATATCAACATAGGATCTTATCATTTTGGTCTAATAAAAAGTGTTCTTTAAAAAATATTTAAAAAGGTTTCCAATAAAAAATTTAAACACAAGTTTGGATATCTTTTATTTGCAAAAATAATCCAGTAGACTCAAAACTATGAATTTTTTAATTTCTTATCGACAAAATCAATAAATTATTTTTTTATTTTGGCTTATTTCATAAAAAATAATCAACTTTAAATTAATCGAGTTTTGCATATTTTGAAAATTAAAAGAACTACAAAAAAAATTTACATATATATATAAAATCCATTTTTTTTGCTTTTTTTTTTTAAAAAAAAGAGATAAATATTATTCCAAGACACATGCTGTAGTTGTAGTGCTTCTAAAGGTTTTATCAAGAAGTTAATTTCTTGAGGCGCTCAAAACTATATTACCAATCTAAGTCTGACTTTTTAATCCATACAGATCGAATTTTAGGCAAAGAAGTCATGGGGGTGCTGGATTTCTAGTAAAAAATAACTTTTTGCCAGTTGACCGCTCGAGCGCTCCTTGGGTTCGCTCGAGCGCTCGACTGCGAGTAAGTTATTTCGTCTCTCTGTCAGTTGTTTGCTCGAGCACTCAATTGCCAGTGAGCTTTTTTCATGCAACAGTCAGATTTGGTTATGCAATCTTATATTTTTTCTTTCATACAGATACGATAACCGAGGTTTCAACTTTTTGCATGAAGGTCGGATATGACCCACAATACCACAATAATGACAGATATGCACAAAATTTTTAAAACTAATTGATTGTGGCAAAGAATTTTGAAAACAGTTTCTCGAAAATTAGCTCTTGAATTGATCAGAATTTTTCAAAATAATTTGATCCAAACCTGTAAGCACGTTGTCTAGGAATGGTAATTTTACCCGGCACCGCCCCTGTTCTCCCCGCCCCATTTTTTATGAGTTTTCTCCGCACCCGTTAGGTAACGAGTGGGGGTAGTATTTGCAAATCTCGCCCCGTTTTTCTCGCTTTCCCTCCGATTAAATAACTTAAATATATTTAATATATAAATATGTATATATATTTTATTTTTTAACAATATAATAGGACTAAAATACAAAAATATTATACTTATTTTAATTTTTTACTTTTATTTATTATTTTTTTTAATTTTTAATTCTAGTTATTGATTAATATTATTATTTTAATATCTTATCATGTAATTATTATTAGTATTAATTTTTTTTAAAATAAAAAAATATATTTTTCATTGCGTCCCTGTCCTCAACCGCATCCTGAAACTTTCTCAATTATTTTTTTCGACTCCGCTCCGCTAATAAACAGGGTGGGGTGGGGGAACACAAATCCGCCCCAAACCCGCCCTGTTGTCATCCCTTACGTTGACTGCTTTAACAAAATTAATTTTTACCCGAAGTATTTGAAACAGATAAATTTTCAACATACCCTAATTTATTTCGGTCTAGCGCTACTTTCTGAACACTCAAAATTTCTTTCAAACATAAGGATCCTGCATTCAATTTCTTGAGAGTGGTATTAGCTGCAAGCAGTTCAAATTCTAATTTTTTGATTCTCGTCTCAAACAAGGCTTTTGAATTTATTGAGTTTGTAATTCTACTTCTAATTTTGACACTTTGAATTTAAGAGAATCACAAAACTCGATAAGTTCATTTATCTGTTTGTGACAAAATTTTTAGACATTTTGAATATAAAATTTTCAATTGAGAAACAAGAACTTGAGTGTCCTTGTTTCATGACATGCCCAAGCTGGTATGGTTCTGTCTATAGAAACTAGTCTCAAATAATTAATTAAATTTAAAAAATTTTGAATTTAAAATTTTAGAGGAAGCAAACTCTCAATGTTTCAAATCTTAACCACTAGGCCAATTATTACTTGACATCTTATGAGTGGTGTTTATATTATTTTATGAATTCACTATTATTTTTAAAAAAATTATAAATTAGTTAATTTTTTTGGACCTCGTACAAAATTTAGTCCTAATACTTTTATTTGAAGATATTTAGTTCTATCAAATTTAGAATAATTATATTATATTTAATTTATATTTATTTAAAAATTGATCTTTTTCATTTTAAATAAGTGAAAAAATTCAAGTGGTATATTTATCAAACTATCATAGTTGTTAAAAATAAAAAATGATACATTTTTATTTAACTAATATTTTAATTTTATGAACTGATAAATACAACGCTTATCTCATGGATTAAAATTATAAAAAAAATTACTACGAGATTAAAATTCTATTATCGATTGATAATAAAATTTATATTAAAATTACTCTTATTTTTAAATACAACACGCAATATGCCATGCAATGTGATGTTTAAATATGATTTCAAAATATGATGAGCATAGTATTATTACTCTTTATTGATAATCACTTAATTATGTTGTAAACGCGTTCTTTTACCGGGTAAAGCGGTCACCGGTTGATTAACCGTGCAAGTAATTAAAAGACAGCGCGCAGTGTCAAGCTCTTGAAATGACAATTTTTTTGGGTTTATCCGTACGTAAGAGGCGGTTACAAATATTAAAAAATTAAAAAAAAAACATATCAAAAGCACACGGAAATTATATATGACTATAAAATATTTAAAAGTAATTAAATAATCCTTTTCTTCCTCCTTTTATCGTGTCTCCTAATGTACAGGCATTTTTAAAAGAAAATAAAATAACTGAAGAAATAATTGGAATCAAATGTGAAATGAAATGGGCTACCTTGATTTCTATTTGGTTTTTCAAAACTTTAATCCATTAAATGGTGGCTTGTTTATTATCTTGGATATGTTATATATAAGATAAGAAAGAGACATAATGTTTCTATTTAGATAAATAATTTATTAGTTTATTTAGCTTATAAGCAGTTAAATAAGTAATTTCGTTTAATTTGTCAAATAAATACGATTTAAGTCAATAGGTAAATAAGTCAATAAGTAAATAAATTAATAAATAAATAAGTCAATAAGCTAAAATAAGTATAAAGAAGTCAAAAATAAGTTAAATAAATCAAAATAAGCAAATAAGCAAGTATTTTTTCAAATTAAGTAAATAAACCAATTGAGCCAAACAAACTAACTTATTCATGTTTTAGCCTATTTGCTAATAAGCAAATAAACAAATAAGCAAGTTACCCAAACGGGACCAATATTTAGAGATCTATATATACATATATATTTTTTATAATAGGAGATTGTGAATAAATGTTTATATACAACGAAAAATTGAATTCATGTTTAATTAAAGTGAAATAAAAAATAAAACAAAAATTATAGAGATATTATTGACTGTTGGATGAGAAATAAAGATAATTTAAAATTTAGTACAAATAATACTACAAGACTTGATACTAATTATTCTAAGAATTGTCCAAAATTTAGTGAATTATTAATCCAATACAAATACATAACTATTTATTCCAAGAACACAACAAAAAAAATGATGAGCTCCCTGTCTCTTAGTCATATCTTGTTCCCCTAATATGTGATAACAAACAAGCCTTAGTGATCAGAATGATTAATATCAAGAGACAAAAAATACCTCACAAGTTAGTGAGATAAGAAGGTTCCACCCCCCACCCCTTATTCCTGTTTTATTAGGGTATTTGGTATTGTTGAAATTAAAAAATTTTATATTATAATTTGTAACAAAAGTTATAAATATTTAGTAAGATATTAATTTGTAACTGAAATAGAAAAAAAAATAGTTATACTTTGTAACAGAAGTTATGAGTATTTAGAAAAAAATTATAATTATTGCTAAAATTAATAACAGAAAACTAAAAACTAATGAGAAAAACTTTGCCAAACACGCCAATATCAAAAGTATGAGAAATAATGTAATAAATAAAAATATATTTTATTTTGGACAATTTTACAATTTTAAAAGATGCTATTAAAGAGAGCTCAATGGGTTTTAGATAATACTTTAATAGAAGTAAAAAAAATTTAATATCAATATATTTTTTGGTATGAAGTCTACTACTTTTACGAATACCAATACACTTTGTATAGATATTTATATATTATATAATCATTAATCACAACTCAGTATATTTCAGTTAGCATTTTCTAATTTTAAAAGCTTGATAGGCCTTCACATTTGTATTCATATCAAGTGAGGTGATGATTTTACACTTTTTTTTTTTTTGGGTGGAGAGCAATAACATCATCCATGAGAAAAACTGCCGGAAATTTAAGAAAATGTCAACAACCCATTGGATCATAAATTCGGAGTTGTAAAATTAACGGCAATATTACATGCTTATAAAATTTATTAATAAAACTATTCACAATTCAAAATAAACTTATCTAAATTTACACACTGTATGACCTATATTTTCAACTAGTTTAATCTAGACTATTTATTTTTAAATGCAAATATGATGATATTTGACACATAATACCTATTTTGAATGTGATTTGTTTATGAACGGGTCAAGCACTTTTGTGTTCGTATTTCTCTAACAATAATAGAATCTCACATCGATGATTGGTAAACGGTACATGTGGCATGTCAAGTGGTATCTTATTTGTACCCTTTAAATTATGAATAGTTTTACGTATAGTTTTTATAGGTACTTTGCATTTTTTTAAAAATAATTGAACTTCACTTAGCATTTCTAAAAAATTATTTGAACTTCGAATCCTAATCTTATTGTGGAATTTTGTTTTATTATGTGACTTTTCCTTCATTTTTTTGGAAAGAATACAGGTTTCTTGGCATGGTAAATCAAGAACATTAAATTGAATTAGTTATTTAATTTACAGTGTATAAAATAATGCACAAAATACTGTATAAGTATGCGATAATTTTACATTGGCAGATAAAATAAATAAAATTCACCCTTAATTATTAATATTAGTGACAATTATACCTATTATATATATGGGTGATTTAATCTAAAATCCTATTTTGAGTCTTATTTAGAAATAAGGACCAAAATCTAAACAAGTATTCTATTAAATCCAATTATTATACCGTGTATTAGAAATACCCATCAAATTATAGAAATTGAATACCTTTATAACTGATGTACATATAAGGATATGTTTTTATTCCCTTCTAATGTAAGATATGGATACTTTTATATTGTCTTAAAATTTATATGATATGGTATTTTATACACAATCATGAATCTGTTTACAGTTTTAATTTATGCTAATTATATTCCTAAATAAATGGTTTAATATTATGAACTAGGCTCAACCGAAATTATATGCATTACATAAATTAGCATATTAATATATTCTCAAATTAACATATTAGCATATTAGCATATCAACATAAATGTCTAAAGCAGTAAATATTTAAAACAGGACTCTTTAAAATAACAGTTTACAACATGAAATTTATCTTAAAATTAGTCATCAAAATAGGATTTTAAAGTAATTAATCCTACTCTCTCTCTCTCTCTCTCTCTCTATATATATATATATATCTTCTATGTATTATTATATGCACTTAAATTAAGTTATTGTAGTTACTCCCATCTGTTTCTAAGTTATTATAAAAGGGAAATCTCATGTCCAAATTACCTATATATTCTCAGCATGAACCTAACACTGGATTTCCTTTACCCTCACATCAGATGTCAAAGTTCCATTGTTTAAGGCAAAGTCAAATATACAATAAGGTTTGGGTTGGCAACTTGTTTTAAACTCAAGTTTTTCATTTTTTTAATGTTAAATCTTTGTTTGCGATGTCTAAAAACTTGGCTCTAGTTTTTTTAGAAAAAAAAAATTAAATTATTTAGAATAATTATTAAGAATTCGTTTGCCAACCGATTTTAAATCAGTTTTAAGTCACTTCTTTTGCTTTTTTGCTTAAAAGTCAAAAAAATTTCGTTTTCCAACTCAAAGGCTTTGAGCCTTTTTGCTTTTAACATAAATTTTTTTATATTTTTTAAAAATATCATAAATTTTATTATACAAATGCATTTTTTTTAAAAATTATATTTTTAAAATGCATTCTTCAAAATTTATCTGATAAGATTTGTATTGAATATAAAATAATTTAAAACTAAAATTTTAAAAATTATAGTAACTTTAAGTAAAATATTTTGTCTTTTAACTTAAAATCACTTTAAGCTTTTGTTTTAAAGTCACCCCATACCTCACTCAAACGAATTTTTGGCTTTTTAGGCTTAAATGGATTTTTGCTTATTGGTAAAATGACTATTATGCCCATAGTATTTTTTTTAAGTTGTAGTATTTAGGATAATAAAATTATTTATTTTTCTTTTAAGAGTTGTATTTATTTTTTAATTGAGAATATTATACTCATTTTATTTTTTAAAAAATTATTTCTTTAGAATGTTATAGACTTTTAAAAAAAAATTAATGAACTTTTTAGATATGCCAAATACTAAAACTTAAAAACTCACATTTTTATAAAAATGGCATTGTTTTAGAGATGCTAAATAATGTCTAAGTCAAGCAATTATAAAGTTAATGTGATTAGAAAGTGATTTTAAGTTAATATATATTGGAAAAGGTTATAATTTAATAATTATTTTTTATGAATTTAAATAAAATGATTAAAATCGCGGTATTAAGCCAAACTAAAACAAGCACAAATTTGGAGAAATGATTGGGGTGAAAAAATCTTTGGGATGATTACACTTACCTTTATTAAAGTTTAAACTTATTACAGTTACCTTCTTTGTGGTCTCTGAAATTATACTGCATTCCCTTCTGTTTTGTTTTTATATTTTAAATATTTCATTTCGTCTCATAACTGTTAAAAAACTTAACGAAAAATGCTAACATCAGTAATTCTTTTACATTATTTTTAATTTTACATTTATTAAAAAACTGAGGAAGAATTGCAAACCCCCGTTTCTCTCTCTCTCTCTCTCCTCTCTCTCTCTCTTCAACCACCATTACAAACTAAACCTCTCTTCTCCCTGCATCTCCGCAATACCACAGCCGACCATCATCAACACCATCAACCGCCAGTCGTCCATCACCGCCGCCTAAGATTCGGCGACCGCCGGACACACTCTCTCTCTCGGTCTCTCTCTCTCTCTGTTATCTCCTTCTCTCTCTCTCTCGACCCTTATCTCTATATCTCTGTCCACCACCGCCGCCCAAGACCCGACAACACGAACGCCAGATCTGGGTCCTTGGGTGGTGGTTCGTGGTGGCTCGGTGGTTTAGGGGGTGGTGGTAGTTCCATCGAGAGAGAGAAAGACGGAGAGAGAGAATATACCAAAAAGATAGAGAATGTTGGAATCTGTGAATTTCATTGGCCATGGAAATCCAGATTTCAATAGAAGATTCAATTACAATTGGATTGGC
>JAOTRH010231416.1:0-10164 GCA_034768845.1 Heliamphora exappendiculata
CTCAACCCACTCTTTCTCTCTCTATATGCACGAAATTTTGAAGGGGAGAAGAGGTGTTTGGGCTTAGTTTAAATAGGGAAAGGTTAGGGGACAAGTGGAGACAACAAAATTAATTAAGGTACCTTTTTCTTTATTTTAAGCTAAAAGAAAGCAAAAAGTCACTTTTGGCACTCTTCCCAATGTGGTCGGCCACTAAGGGTATTTTTGTTATTTTTTAAATTATTTTGTCATTTGCTACTTTATTGTACTTAAATCCTTGATTTATGACATTCGTGTGTCAAAATTTAGGTTTTTAGCACTTTTTGAGCTTAACTCTTGTCTTAAGCAACTTGGTCTTAAAACCTTGAGTTCTTAACCTCAATATTCGAATTTTAATATATACTTGTGTGTTTTCACCACTTTTCCAAGTCACGGGCTCGAAAGGTTAAACGGTCAGGCCGATTCTTTTTACCGAACTTAGGTTCGAGATTTTATTTCTTTTGAGATGTTCTTTCCTTTTTTTTATTCGTATCGTAAGTTCGGGTTATTACAAAAACCATCAAAACGAACACCAAACGCCCACACAAGACCCCAATCGACTGACCCCAAGCCCCCAGTCGACTGAAAACATGCTGGAAAGCAAGAAAAATCCAAACATAAACATTTCAGTCGACTGACCTCCAGGTCCAGTCGACTGAACCCAAAACAGAAACATCTAAGTCGACTGACCTCCCAAACTCAAGATCCAGTCGACTGACTCCTAGGTCCAGTCGACTGACCTCCCTAAAGAACCAATTTTAAGCCACGATTTCAACCCTCCAAACCTCGAATCAAATCCTCAAAACACCCATCCAACACCCTCAGACATACACATGCCCAGGCCTAACACCAACACCTCAAAAGAAACACCAAAAACTCGATTTCATCCACCGAAATCGCCAAAAATTGATTTTTAAACCCAAAAACCCAACTTAAAACAAAATCAAATCTATAGCAATATAACCGTTAAAAACACCCACGATTACACGTAGTACCCTTATAAGACATAAAAGTCTAGGATTCTACCTTGGTGAGTTAAAAACTCGACGCCTCAAACCACGTGCAAAATTGAGCCTCGCCGAAATGAAATTCTTTTCGGATGAACGCGTAAACCACCATGCCAATAGTAGGAATCCGCTGTTGGATCATCAGAAACCGAGCCCCGGGCACCCAAGAACTTACAGAGAAGGTAGAGAGAAAAAAAAACTTAGTGGAGAAGTTTTGAAAATATCTAACTCCAGATATTTATAAGCCTCTAAAATATCTTTGTTTTAAAATTTTCAAAATTTACACCGCAACACCCCATCGGCCCGGGAACCTGCCCTGCATGCATATCTAACCCCGATCATGAATCAAAATGTATTTAAACATGCTAAAGCACAAACGCTAACCGCGCATCAAAAAATGCCAGAAAGAAAACGGGTTAGGGTCTCACAATCCAATCCTCAAGCGATGATCCAATCCAAGTTAGGATTTCAGCATCGATGGTCAATTCCATGATGCTTCGTCAGGGTTTTGGCATTGGAATTCGTATTCTCTTGATGCTTCAGCAGAGTACCTCTCACCAAAAGTTTGTTCTAAAAAGCATACAAGGGGTACGGTATTTATAGAATTCTTCAACTAATGAAATGTTGACACGTTTTGGGACACGTCAGGCCATTTGAAGTTGGCGATTGCCGGGTTTGGAGTGGGCAATCGCCATAAAAAATAAGTTTATAAGAAGTTCTTATGGCGGTCGCCACAATGAAGCTGGCAACCCCATGGTTCAATTGTGGTGGTAGCTACTTTGGCTAGGGTTTCCAAGAAGTTCTTGCGGAGGTCGCGACAATGGAGTTGGCGGACCCGTGGTTTAAAAGTTGGCAGTTCAATATGATTCCATTGGTTTGAAGATTTTGATCATTCAGTTTCAATATCGAGCTTGGATCACTTCTCGAGAATTGTTCAGAAGCACCATTCCACTTGTTTTCATTATCGGATTCATCTGAATCAACTTAAGATTGGCAGAGTCAAATTGGGGTGTCTTCACCACCCTCCTAACTGAATCTATCTCCCCCAAACCTCTAAAGTTTTGAAATTTTCTAAGTTCTCAAGAGAGGGAGTGAAGGAAGAAGAAGAAGAAGAAGAAGAAGAAGGAAGAAGAAAAATGAGCAAGAGGAGAAGAATGACAGCATTAAAGTTAAGTCCCAAGCCTTGTCTTTAATCTTTAAGCTCATCCCTACAAGGTAAGAAAACTTTAATAACCCTTTCCTCTCACTCATCTCAAACTTCCCTTTCACCATTCTTAGATTTAAAACTAAGTTCAAGAATTCAAACAAACCAACAAAAGCGTAAAAATCACATTTTTGGGGCTATTTGGTGCTTTCTTGTGTGTTATTTCTTTTGCATGTAGTTTTTATTGAGTTTCATATAATTACTTACATTTTTGGGTACTGAAGTTATGATTCTTAAGTTTACATATCATGCATGCAAAGAATATGGGCTCATCCATGACATGCAACATGTTAGAAGATGAAATAGTTAGTTAGCTATGAGTTTCAAGATTTTCAACTTGCTGAACCTGTGTTTGAAAACTCATAACTAAATATAGAAAATTCACCTGAGGTTTTATTTTATGTTCAGATTTAGATATTTATGTTATCTTTCATATAAAATTAGTTTGAACTATTTTGAACTTATAAAACTCGAAATACAATTTTTCTACCAAAATGTTTCATTTTCATATCAACCTCTGTTATAGAAGTCCAAACCTTATTTCAAATTGAGAAATAAGCTTTGGTCTTTTCACGAATGTTGTATCTAACATGTTTATCTACCTACTTTCCAAAAATGAGCCCCTTTTGTTGAGATTTGGTCGATCAAAATCCCTTTGCAAACTGCTATCAATGTTTAGTGATATAAAACCCTTACTATCTAACATTTGTGTGTGGCCCAAAACTCATATTTCTAATGACATATTCTAAAAGTGTTCTTCATGAGGAATGTTATAAACATTTTAATCTAAATTCTGTCCAAAAAATAGGTCTTTTGGTCTCTGTTCGATCCCTCAAATCATTTTTATACTCTTTGTTCTTGCTGTTGAAGATCACTATTTTTGAGTTTAGAATATGCTAACTTGGCACACTTTCTTAGAAGGGTAATATCTCAAATATTTTCTTAAGAACCCTACTGAGAACCCTTCATAAGAGTTTTAGAGGACATTTTAAACTAGAACATATTCAAAAATTAACCCAAATAAAGTTGTCTAGATACCCTAAACATGTTGCCATCTATGGGCCTTGTTCGCAGCGATTTACTAAGAGTTGTTATAGAACTTTGTTTTGTGAAGGCCATATCACCTAGAATTCATGGGATTTAGCTTAAGTGTCGTTCATAAGACTTGTTAAGGATATTTTAAACTATATTGCGACCAAATAATAGAACCTAGCTCTAAGTCTAGATGCCCCAAATATTTGTTGCGAATTATAAATTAATGGCTGAAATTTTAAAGTGAGGTGCTAAGTGATGTTTGTGAGCATACCCTTCATGCCTTTGCAAAATTAGAGTTAAATACTTGATTAGTATGATTTATTGTGCTATAATTTATGTGAACTATGATATGACATGATAGTATGCAAATTATAATAAGAATTAATTCTTGACGCATGTTTGTACTTTATGCTATGAATAGTTGTACTACATGCTATGAATGGTTGTACATCGTACTATGACTAGTTTTACTTCATGCTATGAGTAGCTATACTTCATGTTATGAGTAGTTGTACCTCATGCTATGAACGGTTGTACCATGAGCATTATTACACTTTCACTTAAGGCATCCTAGGAGTCATATCTAATACTTTTGGATAGTACCTTTATCATGGTTATTGGGGATGTCATTTGGAGCCGGTCAACCCGTTGTTTCTTGATCTAGGGCGTCCCTGGTGTGTCAGCTTGCGAAATTATTTTGGGATATATTTCCCATGAACACCCTGGGTGGGTCCCCAGTGTATGTATATTGATAATGTTATTGGATTGAACCCCCTTGTGAACACCATGGGTTCATCTTTAACTTTTTCCTAGTATTTGTACCTTAAACTTTGGGTTGACACTAGCGAAAACATCATGAATCTTAAGGTGGGAGCATTTGGTATAGCCGAATTTGCATCGGTCCCGTTCGCATTTGGTACAACCGCATTGCACTTGTCCCCGACCCCACACCATTGTGATTGAATAAAATAACTGTGGCATGAAGCCCGATGATGTGGTTATTATTCACAACGAGGCTTGATTGATGGCTTCAGTGTTCAATTTGTCCAATGAAATCTACTCTCGAATTTCTGGTGTGAAATTCCGTTGGTTGGTTGGTTTGTGGTTTATGGTCGAGTTGGGCATATGCATAATATTTTTTAACATTACATCTTATGCATACTTGACATACATTATATTTCGCCAACACACCATGTTTATATAATTTGGCTTAACTTACTTTCATATCCTCTTTCGATATGTTATATAAATGCAATCATGTTCTTGTGGAATGTGGTTGGTGAATTTGTGATTTGAGTTAGATTAGTAGAGTTTAGAGTTTTTCTTCTGAGTCTCGGCTCATGGCGTTAATACCACAGGTGAAGAGAAAGAATTTCATCATTAGGAAGACCTCGTGGAGTAGGCTGAGTACTAGCGACTAAAAGATTTTGGGATCACCTAAAGAAGATTGAAGTTTCCTTTGTATTTTGTGATGTAATCTTCAGCAAGTTTCTTTTTAGACTTTGTGATGGATAACTCTATTAGCTAAATATTTTTTGATTGGCGTAAAAGAACATCATTATCTATGAATAAATTATCATATTTAAATATTAATGAATGCATTAGCATAACGCTTATTATACCTATATGCATGTCCTAACGTGCCTGAAAATCGGGGCGTTACATGTGAGACCCTAATCCATTTTAATTTTTGCAATGTTTCGGTATGTTGTTTCTTGTTTTCATAATAGCATATTTGTATGCATTTTATGCATGTTTAGGCTTAGAAATGCATGTCGGGTTGGATCCTGGGGTCATTGGGTATTGTGGTGTGAAGTTTAAAAAAAAAAGATATTTTTGGGCGAGGTTTAGAAATATCTAACCTTTAGATATTTATGGTGATATTTTTCAAAACCTGTGAACTAAGTTTTTTTTTTCTCAAACCAAAACCTCTACCTTCTCTCTAGCTTTTGGTGGGCCCGGGGCTTGATTTTTGTTGATCGAGTAGCGGATCCTTGCTATCTACACCAAGGGTTTCGCGTTCATCCGGACAGAATCTCGTTTTGACGAGGCTCGCTTTTTGATACGTTGAGTTTTTGACTCAATGAGATAGGATCCTAGACTCTCGTGTCTTAAAGGGGAAGGCTACGTGAAATTGTACATGTTTTTACTATTTAAAAATGCATGAAAAATCGATTTATGTTCGCAAAAGTGGGTCTTTGTTCCTAAAACGTGTTTTGGGTGTTTTCGGCTGGACGAAAGGTTTTTAAATGTTTTTTTGGATTATCTTTAAAGTTGTGGACTTGTGGATGTCCGTAGGTTTTATAAAATGCGAGTTTGGTTGGTTTAATTTGGGTTTAAGCATGATTTTTGGTGAAGTTTTTCCAACTGTGCTAGGGTTTTTCATAGAGTTCAATCGACTAAAGGGGTGAGTTAAGTCGACTGAATAGACAGTGTGTGAGTTCAGTCGATTGAAGTGTGGAGTTCAGTCGACTGACCTAAGGCACTAAAAAATTTGTGAAATTCTAGTAGCTTTTCAGTCGACTGAATTGTGGGGTTCAATCAACTGAACTCCTGAAGGGGTGTTTTTCTTCTTTTTGGCTGGTCGTGTTGTGGTCGTGGGAGTTTGTTGTTGTATTGTTGTCGTCTTCGTAGTAACGTGGTTTTGTTAAACGTAGTGTTTATTCATCGTTGTGTGTGTGGCGTGTTTGGGTCCGTAATTTCTTTTTCTAAAAGGCGAGTTTTGGAAAAGATAGTGTTTTGTGTAAACATTTGTAAAAAATCGAGTTCTTTTTTGGAGGTTTGAAGCTAGCCTTTGGGGTTGAGTCTCGTTTTATTGCTTGTTGGTCTCCCGAGTTGTTGGATGATGTGTTATGTGGCATGTAATGTCGTAATATGAAATGTATTGTTTGTATATAGTTTTGTGCATTAAAACTCTGGTTTGAAAGATACATTAGATGGGGCTGCAGTCCTTCGATAAAAGCCCGAGAAGATGGTTGTTCATGGTTGAATGAACGTTGACTTTGGTTGACGACGCATTAGATGGGGCTGCGGTCCTTTGGTGAAAGCCCGAGAAGATGCATGTGTTGTGTATAAATCATGTAGATTTGTTTTATAGAATTGTTTTCGGAGCTCGTGAGAGTCGATACATACCTATGTTGCATGTGGGGCTTGTGAGAGTCGATGATTGCGTGGGAAGCATTGTAGTATATCTATATGTATATCAAACCGTTTTGAGGCTTGTGTGAGTCGAAATATTCATATCTTTTTGCATCAGCATATTTAGATTTTATTACATGTTTGTCTAGCTTCTGCTAAATTTTGGCTCACATGGTGAGATTTGAAAATATTTTTCAAGTGCATACGATCACGCAGGTTGATCCGGAGGAGCCAGTTGAGGTGAAAGACCTGTAGTCTTCTTTTTATCTCTATTTGGATCATGTAATGTTTTACATATTTTTGGTGTTGGAACGATGTATTGTAAGCCTGGTGAAAATTATATTTAATGCATGTATGTTCTTTATCTTAAGAGTGAAATATCAGGTTGGGTGCTGTTTATGGGTGTTTCGGGTGGCCCGGAGTTTAGGGCGTGACATTAAAAGTTTCATCAAATTATATTTTCTATAAAATAGATGACCACTTTCCTCTTCCCTCCTTTTAAATTTTGGCATTGAGAGAGAGAGAGAGAGAGGAGAAGAAAGAAAAGAACAAGAAGAACAAGAAGGAAAAGGATGAAGAAGAGGAAGAAAGTTTTTTAAAGCTAAGTCAATTTCCTGGCTTCAAGACTTAAAGACCCAAGTAAGAAAATCTCATAACCCTCCTATTCTTATTCAAATACTTCTCTCATCTTCAATATTTAAAGAACACAAAGTAAAAACACAAAAAGATAAGTTTGATATAGGCTAAAATGAGCCTAGGATCCTTAGTTGAGCTAAAGGATTGTGTTGGTGTTGTGATGATTGGATGAGTGATTCATGTTTCTTTTATTATTTGATGTTGCCATTATATTTGGCGTACTGAGCATGATACATGCTTAAAAGTTTGACCATTGGCATGAAAAATATCCAAAAGACCAAGATAAACCTTAATAGACTGTGCTCTATGTTTTTTCAACAGCGAGGCCCTATTTTAAACAATTTTAGTTAAATCTAGATAAATCATCTTGACTTCATTTTTAGTCTAAAGTTAGATATGGATGTTTTTCAAATAAAATTTATTTAAAAAGTTTTGGTTGGGTTGATTGTTAGAAAATAGATTTTTCCCAAACTCGTGCACTTTTTAGCACAGTTTGTTCAAGAGGGTTAAAACCCTATTTTAGAGACCTTTTTTTAATACCATTTGATGGGTCAAAATGATTTTTAAAGTAGACCGACAAAATTAGTGTCTTTGAGCAAGTTCGACCTATTTTCTTACAGAGATCAAAACACTTTTTATGATTGGTTTATGGCAAAGTGTTCTTCATAAAAAAGTTAGAGAACATCTCAAAACTACTTATTATCTAAATATCAGAGCATTTTGAGTTATTTTACTATTTTAAACGTAATTACTTTTGACTATCCTAGAATTTGGAACACTGTGTTGGGTATGAAAATTCAATTAGGTGACCATTGGTCTTGGTTCTCTAGACTTTACAAGTGACCTTTTGACCTCAAGGGTTGATGAGATGATATAAGAGAAGGATTTTCTTTAGTTTTAAAATGACTAGAGCTATGACCATCAACCATAAAACCCGTCTGAAAAACCGAACCTTTCTTTTATCTTTTGATGATAGGAGTTGGTGTCCTATGTTTACGATGTGTTTTGGTTGCTTGCGAGGCACTAGGGTTTGTCGTTGGAGGTTTGAGCTTTTCCATACTTGTGAGGAAGCGGGCTGTGTTTCACGTAGACCAGGTGAGAGTGCTTAGCTATTATGATGAACTTGAATGCATGATCTATATTTCTAAAAATGTTTCTATAACTATGTTTGAAGCATGAATTTTGGTGAATGATAACCTATGAATCTTTACTTTCAAATGTAATATTCGTGTGTGTGCTATCTATTTTTGAAAGAATTATATGTTTGAAGAGTGAATGATGCTAATGAGCTACTTTTATATGAAATAAAAATTATGTTTTTACTTCAAAGTGCCAAGTTATTGCGGGTATCCGGCTAATGTGTGGTTGCCATATATGGGTGTTATATTCCTAAAGGGGAGGTGCCCTATAAGGGGATGTGTGTTTGCCTATAAGGCATTGCGAGTTATGGCTCGTGGGTGATATACATACCACTTGTGCTTGAAGAGTAGCTCTTATTCCAATCACGAGCATATTTATGTATTGAGAATTGAGGTTATGGTATCGTTAGAACTCTCAGTTGTGGGTAGATGACTATTTGGTCACTGTTGAATATGATTGTGTGTGAAAAATGGTTATAATGTGTTATCGCTGTTAAGCCTTAATTATACCATTTTGGAGAATATGAGTGTTGGCTGTTAAGCTTTATTTATACCTTTTTGAAAGAAGAGTTATTTTATAACGTATGAGACAAATTGTTAAGATGAATGTAGTGTTTTTCATCATTTGTTAAAACTTAATGAACTATCTTTCAAAGATATTTGACTACTCTTAAACTGAGTATTTGGTTTCTTTTTATTCATTATAATACTAAGTGCATTCTTTTGTAATTTTTATAGTTGCAGATAGCATGTTCTGTTAGAAGGTTGGTCTATTATTGTCGACGTCTTAGGCGTGAGCTTGAAGCTTAGATGTTATTTTTTATATTTGTTATATGACTTGTAATTATAAGACATTTCATGTTGGAGACCATGTAAAGTTTTTAGTTTTAAGATGTGCTATAATATATTGGATAGAATATTCCTATTTTGGTGTAAAGAATGGAGTATCCTTTGAAAACTTACGTTTTTCCAATGCCAATGAAAGGATACTTTTAGTATGATTGTTGTTGTTCTTAATTGTTCTAATCCATACTAGTTTTTGAGGTCATTGAAATGTGGCGAGATCATGTCTTTACTATACAAGTGGAGCACCTTATGAGTGGGAGGGGTGACACTTAAACTTATCTATCTATTATATTATAGCAAAACGTAATAATCTCTATGAGCTCAAAAGTCTCAATCTAATTTTTTCAAATTTTTGAATTGTTTAATTTTAATAATAACACATGTTATCTTATGATTAGTTTAGATTAATTATACTCAGATTTATATTAAGATATTTATTTTCTTAATAATCAAATCATTGTCTTAAAGATGGTTTGACAATCTCAAATTAAGAAACATATATTCCATATGAATCTATTTTCCTTTCAAAACACATGCCTTAAATTATGCATATTATTCTTTTAAAATATGCCGTCAATTTGCCTTAAAATAATCTCTGACTATCTCAAATTAAAAAATATATTGATATATTATATTATAGTAAAATATTTTGATTACTTTGTGCTCAGAACTATCAATCTATCTTATTCAAATTTCTATTTTTTTAAACAAAATTATATGTCATCGTGTTATTGGTCAAAAACTTTTTTTTTATTAAAATTAATTATTTAATTAAATTAAATATGGCTACTTAATAAAGTACATACTTCTAAATCAAGTATAAATTACACCGATTCTAAAAAAAATTGTTTCCAAAAAAAATTCTCATTTGAGCTAAGTCAAGTATATTTTCCTGGTCAATTTGTATCCATTTTAAAAAAAATAATATTTTCAAGAAAAATTCAAAAAAGTTGTTTTCAAAACATGAATCTTTAATTAATGCTGCAACATAATTTGATTATCTGAAATTAGGGTTTCAAACATACAAATATGTATAAAAAATCAACTAAAAATATTAATGTTATATGTTGGAATCTGTGAATTTCATTGGCCATTGAAATCCAGATTTCAAATAGCAGATTCAATTACAATTGAATTGGCC
>JAOTRH010231437.1:0-10164 GCA_034768845.1 Heliamphora exappendiculata
TATATAAGGGTAAGCTTATTCACTTTGATTAAAAGATAAAAAAATTAATTTTTTTTTAAATAATTAATTTCAAAAAAATTAACTTAAAAAAATTTAATTTAAACTTAATTTAGTTTTTTAATTAAAAATACAAAAAAATAAAAAAAATTAATTTTTAAACTAATTACCAATCAAAGCCTAAAAATACTTATATACTAAAATACGTGTAAAACTAATTAAACCTTTTAGAACTCTAATATCTCGCTGAAAAAGAAAATTTTCATTCATTGAACTTATATTGAAATTCTTTCAATGGTTGCTAGAAAGAAACTATTAAAATTTTTAAACAGTGCAAATTAAAATAACTTAAATAGTGCGGCGTTAAAAGTAATTATAAAAACTTCTAAAAATTTCTCCAAAAAAGAATTATTCTATATTTATTTTCCCTTCTCACAGTACTTAATACACTTTTTGCTTTTTCTCTACAATTTAATTATCTGCTTTGCATAATTTTTGACTCTTTGTGCAAATTGATATCTCATATCTTTTTAAAATAATTTGCTTATTGCTGCATTTTTGTATAAATATATTTTTTGTTTTTTATTTAAGTTTAAAAAGTTAAAAGTATGAGATGATGATAGTTTAAAATAATTTGTCATAATCATAAAAGTTTATTAAAACACGACACAATTAGTAATATTAATAGTTTACATTTATTTTTCAAAATTTGAATTTTAAAAGAAATTGTACCATAAAAAAAAGGACTCTAATTAATATACTATGTTATATTAAAGGACTAGATTTGTTTTACAAAGTTAAGTATTATTTATAGAATATTATTAACAATTATAGTAACAATAACTTATGTTGAAAGAAATTTTTTCTAAATTAAAATTAATAAAATTTTATTTTAGATCAATCACGGCACAAGAAAAATTAAAATTAAAATAATATTTAACAATGTTATCAATAGAAAAGGATATGTTTAAGAAACTTGATTATAAAACAAAAATTTTACATCTAAAAAAGAATCAAAATAAAAAATAAATTAAAAATTTAAAAATAAGTTAAATGTTAAAAGCATTCATTTAATATCTAGCTTAAGAACCCTAAAGTCATTGGGCGATCCCTAAACACAACTAATGGCATCATATTGTAGTCTAGAAACCGATCTAAGATATGGTGATAAAGTGCTATTTTTACTTATGTGTCAATGACACTAAGATTTGTCGTTAGAAAACGAATGCTTGTCGATTAAAATGACTTCTCACATATATAAGTAGTTGCTCGGTTATCAAAGATAAGGAAAAAAAAAAAACAACGAAGCATGAGAAAATACAAAAAATGAGAACAAAAACTGAATCTATAGAAAAAAGAAACAAGAGAGAGAGAGAGAGAGAAAGAAGCACTAGTTAAATAAGAAAACAGTAAAAGAGATAGAGAAGAGAATGGAAACATAAAAAGGGAACAAAAAGGAGGAAGAACGGATCATATGGGGAGAGAAAAAGTGTTGCCGCCTCCCCGTGAAAAAATCCTAAGAAGGAAAAACGCTAGTGCCTGCATACGGTGTAAGATGAAAAACTCTACGGTAAGTATGCGAGGTGCCTTTTGTGTTTTTTAAAGGACAGCACGCTCTTAATAAAAATAATTTTTGAATATATTTTTATAATTAAATTTGTTTATTATGTAGAGTTTTTCAAATTTAATTTTTGTACAAAAAGATAAATTCTATATAATAAATAAATTCAATTATAAAATTATATTTCGAAAATGTACAATTGAGACCACAACATCATGATATCTCTCAAAAAACCACAGCACTCAGTGTTCTAAAAACAAACCTCACAAGACCATGTGATTTTCAAAAGGCTTAGAATACCATGCCATTGTTGAATTAAATCATGATAGAAAATAATCTGTTTTAATAAAGCAAAAAGAAAACAGCAACAGAAAAAAAAAATCTGCTGGAATAAGAAAATATAAACGGAAACGAATCAGGAACAGTAATGCTGAAACTGGAAATTATTGAGATACAGTAACTATATGCGAACAAAGCCCAAAAAAATAGAATTTGTAAATACAAAAAATAAAGAACTTGAAATAGTAAACGATTATTGAAAAAGGTTGATCAAGACTCGTGTTTGACACGATGTTCTTAAGACGAAATTTTTCTCGCTACGGTACTTTGAGTTGATGGAAAACGCCTCTCAAGATACAAGGATCGGTGAGCAACAGAAGTAGCACAATAATTTGTCACTCCAGCAAACCAAAACTGAGTTTGAACTCTCTCCTAGAACTCGAGAATGCAGAGTATGAAGAACAGCAGAAGTAGAAGAAAGGAAGGAAGGATTTCTGTATATTTTAGTCTTGTTAATCGGGTAAAGAACAGCCTTTTAAATAGGCATCATTGGTAACTGCTTGATCAAACCGAACAGGCATGGAACCGGTTTGGCTTGGCGGTTGGACTGCCAAACAGGTGCAAACCTGTTCCAAATCGATTCCAACGGTTCGGACTCCAACGGCCCCGAACCAAACCAACAGTAACAAAATTTAAATAATTAATATTTAAATTTAAAATTTTAAATAAATAAAATTTCAGTAAAAAGATAAGGGTTGACCCAGCCCGTAACCTGCAGCCCGTGACCCGCAACCCGCAGACCCCGAACCCAGACCCGAGCCTGAGCCAGAGCCCGGCTTGGCTCGGCATGGTACGGTCGGCCGGTCGGTTGGACGGGCGGGCGATGGCGGTGGCGGTGGCGCGCGCGTGTGGGATAGTAAAAGCCACTCACCCATATTTTTTCCAACCAATGTGGGATTGAAAACATATTTATACCCACTTGGACAGTCACGCTTTTCTCTCCCAACCAATGTAGGATAGTACTTTGTTACCATTATTTTGCCAACTTAAATGACACACTTTTGAAGGAAATTTCTCATTCACCCGTTAACGGTTTTGAATGCTAAAAAATTTATGATTAAACTACTCATAGAGATGAACATATTAGGACTTGAAATCATCAAAAAAGATTAATCAAATCCAAAGTTATTTAGCTTCAAAGTAAGCTAAAATCATGTTCAACAAAGTATTCAAAATTCACTATTTTCCAACAATCCTCCACATGAATTTGACGAAAAAAGAAATACAACAAGATGCGGACACAGAGAGAGTTTAATAAAAGAAAAATTCTGCATAGAATATGTAGTTTTTGGTTTTGAACCTTTCCTTGTGAGAAACTATCGGATTTACTAGCTAATCAGTGAGCATGATGTCTTGAATTGTTCAGCCGTTTGTGTAAGCCAAGATAATAGAGTTCACACAGAATCTTTCTAGCACAGCTTGGTTCTCACGATTGTGTTCATTTCGGCCAGAACATGCATGTCATTCATGAGTGCCATAGAGTATTTATTCTTAACAATTCTTATAGAACTGGCCCAGTTCACACTCATATAGGTGATTCTTATTAAGAGTATCCTGTCATACTCCACTTGAATATTCAAGGTATAAGAAATATTAAAAGCAGAGCTTATTCTTAAATACGCCGCAGACATCACTTTTTCATCATAGAAATAGGTAGGAGTCAATCTCCATAGTGATTTTTCTAGAGTCACACATAATTCGGTTATCCTATTGAACCTAAATCTTGGGGTCTTCAGTCAGCAATGTTGAGTTGCCATTAAGGTGTCTCTTTAGTAATAGGCTTTAGTCCCATTTTCCTCGATGAGTAATTCACTTACTCTATGGTCAAACCTTTGGTTAATGGATCCGCGATATTATCACTACTAAAAAAGAGGGCTTTTGCGTCGAAAGAATTCCGTCGCAAAAGGTTAATTAACCGTCGCAAAAGAATATTTGCGTCGGCTTTGCGTCGGAAAATGAGGGTAGTAGATACTGGGATCGCAAAAAACTATTTGCGTCAGACATTACGGTCTCAAATAAATTTGTGTCGGCAAAAATAACTTTTTAAGACGCTTAAAAAAACGTCGCAAAAACATTAAAAAAATGATTTCTTTTGCGACGGCTACTAATACCGTCGCAAAAATAACATTTTTTGTGTCGGTAAATTGCCATCTCAAATACTTTTTGCGTCGGCCACTTTGCCGTCTCAAATACTCTTCTAAAATTTAAAAAAAAAAGTTATTTGCGACAAAAAAAGTCACAAATAACTATTTAGAATTAATAAATAATAAAAATTTTAAATTTTTATCCAGAACAAAAATATCCAAATATCCGAATCTATTAAATTACAATAAAATATTAAAAATTATATTTAAATAATGTAAAACCCATCTAATTCATAAATAACATCCGACAAATAAATTACAATCAATTGCATTTATCAAGAATATAAAATCATAAATATTATCCACTAACACCGAAAAAATTAAATACATTATAAATGTTAAATCAATTACAAACTTATCACTACGCCACTCAGTAAAATAACTTGATTACTTCAAGCGAACAATCCCATCTTCCACCGAGTAACCTGTTACAAAATAAAAAAGAAAAAAGTCTCACTTATTCATGTAGCATTTTTTCATAAATTTCATTTGCAGCATTCTATGTGTAATTATAAAAATTATAATAAAAATTAAATATAGCGAAAGTAAATAAGTAAAGAATAGTAACTAAGAAAAGGAATATGAAAAAAAAATAACTTTAAAATATTTTTACACAACTTTTCAGCATTTTTGCTTGCAAACCACTTTGACTTGTTTGCTTTATATTTTGAAAACCTCCAAGGTCAATAAGCATAAGCTGACCTCCTACCAAAGCAATATCTATTATACAAATATATACAAATAAAACTAAATAGACACTATCACAAAAATTGTAAAACATCTCAATTATTAAACAAGATTACAAATATACCATATTAGAGTATACCTAAGCATATAATCTTTCATCAGTAGAAATCATAAAGTAAGGGCCAGTAGTTTACCTGAGGGAACAGGAAGATTATTTTCCCACAATCAACAATGAGAACATTAAAAGGAATGTTCTTATTTTGAAGGCTAATGCAAGAATTAGCTACAACATTGGATAAATTCTAGAAGCATGAAAATAAAAAATCAATGTTCCCAAAAAAAATCAGTGTTCCCAAGCCTTCTTGAGTAGAAGGAACATAAAACTAATGATAACATTGACATAAATTTGAAGTAAAATAAACTAATCTAAAATAGAATTAATATATAAATAGAGTTTCTTACCCATCATGAGACCATGCCTCAATATAGCTTTTAAGATGATTAATCACTTTAGCTTATTTACAAATGATTAAATCACAACTATTTTGCCATTGCGAGTTTTGATATTGTTAGGCCCTAGTTAACCAAGAGGTGCCTACACATAAAAAATTAAAAAAAATGAATCAAAATGTGAAAAAAGTCGCACAAAACCAATAAAAGGGTTAAAAAATAGAATTTGAAAAAAGTCACATAAACCCAAGCGATCACATTCTAAACGCGCAATCAGCTACATCCTCTGTGTTAAATCTAATTATACATCACATTCAAACAGTAATTAAATTCTAAAACAATCCACCACATCTCAAACTTAAACATTATCAAATCATATTCATCATCCACAACATTCAATTGTTTTAAGATGACATATAATTAAAACATAAAATAAAAAGTGAGTTAACTGAATAACATATAGAACTTGAATACCGATCCGATACCGATGCTTGGCTCCTTTGAAGTAAAGAAAGGTTGGACGTTTCTGATTTTCTGATATCTGCAATTTAAGTAATAAATGCGTGTATGGCACAATTAAATGGTCGTCAGAGACATAAATTCGCAACTAGAACTCAAGTCCATCAACACGTATATGAAATGAATTCCTTTTTGCCCCTTTTTACCAAAATTAGAATGAAAAATAAATATTAATAAATCACTTTTCAAAATCATAACCTCCTACTCCCAACAATTCGTTAAAAAATCAACATAATGCCAAAAAAATGGGTGAAATAACCACTGTTACATTAAAAGCACAATAATGCAAGTAAGATCATATAATGAAAATGAAATAACAATATGCTAATTTATTCCAAGTTCCCAATCAATTTGTAAAATTATAATTATATCTTTCTAATTATAATTTATAAATTTATAATTTCAACAAGACGTAATTCACAAATCCTGTCATGCCTTCGATTCCGAGGAACGTGAACACGCTTAACAACCTAATAATCTAAGTCGATCGATGAGAAAACCTTTTCATGTAGTTTAATCCGTGCTTGAAACTTCCTTTAAAGAAAACATACTAAATCTAGAGTGTTTTTAAAAAAAGTTATCGTTTCTCAAACTCTACCTCAAAATATTCGAAGTATATTTTTAAAAAATTTCGACAGAATTTTTTCTGTTTTTCGAACTTTTTCAAATTATTTACCAATTTGTCGAACTCAAATAACAATATATACACAGGCTCCGCATGAATTTCAACACTCAATGACAATTCATAATAAATCAAATACTATTACTCCAAGTATCAGTGTAAATTACATTCATATAACAAAACAGTACAATTCATATAACAAAACAGTACAATTCAAGAATTTCTATAAGTTTTGCCATCTAAGACTTAGAGATTAAAATATTTGAGTAAAACTGCATGATTATAAAATTTTATATTCCGAATGTGAGTAGATCTTTAAATCCCAATATGAATTTGACTTTGAACCCATAAACTAACAATTTTCATAGTTCAAACATATCATTTTTTTCCCTCCAAGTTCTCATACCTTAGCCAATTCTTATGAAACAATTTAATTACACAAGAAGTTAACTTAATTTTAATGGATTGATTCACATCTTGAATCAAATTGTTAACTCTTACTCTTAAATTAACTTTAACCTCCTTATATATTGTGTCAAAAATTTTAATTAATTCATAACTTCAACCACAATACATAACCATGGTTCTACACACAATACAACCAAAGATGGCAACATTAGCTTATTCTAATCCATAAATTCAATAACTCTCAAATAAATACCACACTCTAAAGGGAATCAAACCCCAACAATTTACTCCATTTTCACAAGAGTATATTTTATACTATCCATATTAAGATTTATAATCACTAACCTTTCAACCTTAAAATTAAGTCATGGAGTAAATCTTCAAGTTATAGGTTTATAAGTTACAAGGTTCAAGTCAAGATTCAAGTGTCCCAATTAGCCCTTTTTGTTAACCTTAATACCATGAGTCATTAATATAAATGTCATATCCACTCTTTGATGGTTTTGTATAATTAAGTTTATTCAATTTTCCATAGAATCAATATTTTACCACAATTTCAACTTCGGTTTAAATCTAGAATTTTCCAAAACCTCCAATTCAATGTATAATGTTAACTTAAGAACCATAAATAAATAAGTAATATTGCTCATGTAGCCAATTTATTTATTCGAATTCTATGAAATTCACACATTTTAACATCACCCTAGGCTTGTATACACTCATTCCAAGTCTTGGAACTAATTTATGAACTTAACTTTTAATCTATAAGTTAACAAGTTACAAAGTTTTAACACTTTACTAGTTAACTAATTTTACCATTGCATTCAAGTAACCATAAGAATGGATCAAGAATTCAACTAGAATTTTAACCTAAATTCCTATGATTTGAACTCAAACCATCAAATTAGTTCCAAATACTTAAATCTTCATGCTACTCGGGTTTAACTACCAATTGTTTCTCCCATCTCAATGTTTTCCCAATTTACATAAAACAATCACCTAACTCTGAAAATTTCTCATGAAAGTTTCCAAATTTCTAAATTAAATCATCAATTTAACATAAGATTTTCGAATTAAAAGTTACAATATCTAAATTGTAATGTCATCTTCGCATTCAATTAGCTAGGGTTCCAAGTAAATTTTCAAAATCTGTCGGGTTTCATGGATTTAATTTAGAAACCAACACACATCTACACAATACATCATGTATTAGTCAAGATCTTACCTGGTAGAAGCCAAAAACGCCATAAATTGCAAACCCTAGATTCGGCTAGCTTGAGTTTCGGCTCCAAAATGACCCATTGCGAAGCTTGTGTAGTTTGACGTTCGTGTCTTGGTCGACAACGCCTAATTTGGGATGGAAGAACATTGATTTATAGTGAGAAAGGAGCTCTAGAGCCTTCAGTGGCTTCATCCCATGGAACGAAAAACTGAAGAAGAAGAAGAAGAAGAGGAAAAGGGGACGCACGGGTTGGGGGTGTGGTTGCCGGTGGGGATGGCGACATCGGCGGCGATGGTGTGGCCCGGTGACGTCGGCGGCGGTGGTGTGGCCCGGCGACGTCGGTGGCGGCGGTTGGGCGAAGGAGCACCGGCAGTCAGATCGCGCGCTCGTTTCCTCTCTTCTCTCTCTGTTTTCGCTTTTGAAGCTCAGCTTCTTCGGCTGAGATGAAAAACATTCCCTCTTTTTTTTAAACATATAATCATATTTTAGGTAAGAGATATTAACCAAAATTTAGGTAAATTTTTATTTTTTTTATTTTTTTTTGTCTTTCCATAGAATTTTTAAATTTTATTAAATTTTCTTCAATAAGAGATATTAAAAAGATAATATTTTTATGAATAAAATAAAAAAATAAAAAATAAATAAATAACATAAAATAAATAAATCATAATAATTATTAGACTTTTATAAAAATGCACAAATACGTCAGTTTATTTTTAATCATTTTTTTACAATGGTAAAAAATCGTCTCAAATAACTACTTTTTAACGTCCATTTACTTACGACGGTAAATTACAGTCTCAAATGACTTTTTTTTTGCGGCCAAATTTTGACGACGGTAAAAATAGTATCAAAAGACTCATTTTTTACGTCTAATTTTTTTGCGTCGGCAAATAAACCGTCGCAAATGATCTATTTTGGCTACCATTTTGTTACGACGGAAATCAACCGTCTCAAATAAACTATTATTACGACCATTTTTTGTGTGACGGTAAAAAAAAAGGTCTCAAATGGCCACTTTTTGCGACCATTCTTTGCGATGGTAAAACCGTCGCAAATGTCCTATTATTTGAGACGGCAAATTCTAACAGTCGCAAAAGATACTATTTGAGACGGCAAAAGCCGCCGCTACTAAAAGTTTAGACGCAAAAAGTACTTTTTCTTGTAGTGTATTTTTTGACCTTATATACTCAATAGATATAATTTTACTTGAGAGCAGATGTTTAATGGTATTGTGTCTATGACGTATATGTCGTGATTTACTATTGTACAAATTACTCTGTGCCCTTCCAATTGCAGATTGACTATCACAATAAATGTAAATTGCTGGCACAGGTTTAGGCCACACTAGAATATTTTCTAAGAAATGGCGTAGCTATTCTGCTTCTTCTCTAGCTTTATCTAAAGCTATGAACTCAGCTTCCATGGTTGACCTAGCGATGCATGTCTATTTGTAAGATTTCCAAGACACAGTTGCACCTCTGAGAGTGAAGATATATTCACTTGTGAAATTTGAGTCTTTTGTATCAGATATCCAATTGGCATCACAGTAGCCTTCCAGAATAGCTGGATATTTGGTATAACACAATTCGTAGTTACAGGTGTATCTTAAATATCTAAGAATCCGAACTATCGCCTTCTAGTGGTTTGCCCCTGGGTTATTTGTGTATTTACTTAATTTACTCACTGCTTACGTTATATCTGGTTGTGTGCAATTCATTAAGTACATTAGACCTCCCAATAATCATTGAATATTCCAATTGAGATATGCTTTCGCCCATATTTTTGGATAGATGTAGATTTACATCTATCGGCATCTTCGCAAGACGGCAAGTGGGTCACTGCCCACCCGAGGCCCTTTAAACCAAACAGTTTAGGGATTCTCATTTACTTTAAACTATATACGGAAGCGTTTCAAAACAAAATATGACCCAGAGTTAACTATGTGAAACCATACAAAACTAAGCTCACAACTCGAGCTATAACAACAACTATACATATCAAGCACAAGTAGCATATATACATTTTCAAAAATTAGGATTACGCAAGAACAAAAGCTAGCTCATCCATACCTGCAAAATAAATTTAAACCACGTCATAAATACAAAGCTCGTATGAGCACTCAGATACTAAATTACAGGTTTACCATGGATTCATGCATTGTATAAAATAATCTGTTCAAATCTCATTTTTTAATTTTCAGGCATCAACTGTA
>JAOTRH010231448.1:0-10164 GCA_034768845.1 Heliamphora exappendiculata
CAGACGAAGAACGTTCGTAACCGATCCTTGGAGGTGTTCCGAAGATCGTGGAGCCGTTTTATCCTGGGAGAGTGACGCCGGTGGGATACCTGCAACACCCTCGGTAGGCGGCGAATCATTCTTAAGGAAACTGCGATTGCAGGACTCGGTTTGTAAATTTCAGTTATGTTATTCCTGTCATTTCATTCTCTGTAATTTCAAGATTATTGTAAATTGTTGAAAGTTTAATAAATATGTATTTTCTGGATCCCTGAACATGTATTTTATTTTTTCGTTGGATATTCTCCCAACATAAGGTGTGAAAATTATGAGTGTATGATTATTTATCGATAAAAAAAATGACTTCTTCAAGAGGAAGTATACATAAAGCAGCCAAAGGGTTTTGAAGACCCAACCAATTCTAATCATGTCTTTAGGCTTAGGGAAGCAATATATGGACTTAAGTAATCTCCAAGAGCCTAGTGTAAGAGATTGATCGATTACCTCATGAACTCGGGCTTTGTTCGAGAAGGGGTTGATCGGAACTTATTTATTCGTAAAGATGAAAAAATACTTTGTCACTGTCCAAATCTATATAGATGGCATTATTTTTTGATCCACATTTGACTGACATGCTCATTAGTTTGGTGAGGAGATTGAAGGTTCGTAGATTTGAATATGTTGAGATCAAACTCAGAGAAAATGGTGAACGTGAATTCGGCAATATTTTTGTAGACATGTGTGTGAATTCACAATTGAGTATTAAGAACTTCTTGTAACCATCGTTTGATTATAATACTTAATTTTCTAGACGTGGTCCCGTTATTTTTTTATCCCATTGAGGTTTTTCCACATTAAAGATCGCTTGTGCATCTTGCGATTGTTTGTTTGCTTTTATTTATTATTTAAGTACATCCTAATAGTTAATCAATTCAAAAAAAGAGTTTTAAATTTTTTCACTATTACCATGGGAGGAGGTGGTATTAGATATCTTACACTTTTAAAAAATATATTATATTGAAGGATCGTATATTTAGAGCTAATAAAAAAAGAACACAAAATATATAAAAAGGTGGGAGATAAAGAAAATACTTAGCAGTCAGCCCCACATATATTTCATATTTAATCAAAAGATTATATCCTCCTTCATATACTCTCAACAAATAGGCCATAAGTTTTAACACATTACAAAAAAAAAATGAAATAAGTGAACTCTTCAATTCTCTTCTCTCCACCGCACTTATTAAACTCCCATTGCTATTATTGTTATTCACAATTTATATTTATAAAAAATGTTAATTATCGTTTATTAAACAATAAATAATAAGTATATAATATATAAATATTTATATAAAATATATTAATATTTATAAAAATAATAGATTTTATTTTTAAAAATATATTAATATTAAAAAAAATTATATTTGTTATCTTTTTAACCACCGTCAATTAAACGGTGATTAGCATGATCTTATTTTTATTACAAAATAAGATAATATTAAAATTGCATTAATAATTTATAAAATATTATTTTCGAATAAACAGTTTATACACTTTTTAAAAAAAACAAAATCTTTAGAATTTATCACTTCTAAGCCAAAATTTGTTTAAAACTTTGTCACCACTCGCCAAAATTGGGAAAATCTAAATCTCATTACGACCATCTCTCGTGGCATATTTACAAACACGCATCAGCCACCGACCCACGTGGCAGAACACAACCATGACCAGCGCATGAACTGGTGATCCTCGGAGTAAAATTATTTGGTACGAAGCACCTTTTGTCAAGTTTAAAAATAGTGATAAATTTTATTAAATGATATAATAAATTATTTTTATTAAATAATTAAGAAATAAAAAATGACTTATATTATATAAATTATAATTATTTATTTATTAATAATATTACATAACTTTGTCTATATAGTACTCTGATGACTCGTTTGATAATTTGCATGAGTTGAATAAAACTAATAATAAAGTAATATTAACAAGAAGATGGTATTGAGGTCGAATTAGTAATGAAATTGAATTAATTTTTTAATATTTAATTTTATTCGAATTAAACAAATATATTAAATCATAGCTTGCTTGATTTTTACACATGAAATTAGATAAAAATTCCCTACATTAAATAAATATATTTTTCAAATTTATTGTAATCATAAAAAAATATAAAGGTAACAATCATTTTGTAGCAGAAATTGTGAATATTTGGTAAAATTTATATTTTGTAGTTAAAATAAAATAAAATAATTATAAATTGTAACAAAAATTATAAATATTTTAAAAAAATTATAATTTATAACTAAAATTAATAGCACAAAATTAAAAATTACTTAATAATAACATTAACAAACACCCCCAATAAATCTATTGAATTAACAATTTAATCCCATCTTTAACACCTAGACATCAAACAAGGCCGAAAGTATCTAATAATTTGCCATGATCCTTTCGGACTCTTCCGCGCATGAAGCTAATATATGTCGACTTCCAAGCGTTGAGTTAGTTTGGCGTCTATAGGGGAATGACTCGGCGGCGGAGGGCGGATATGGGACCCGTGGTTCGGGTCGCCATTCTTTTCCGATCTTTGGGATCCTTTCGAGATCGGAATCCCTGACTGGAGGTTTTTTGACGAGCAGCAAGACGAAGGCGACGACAATGGTGGCTGCGGCGGCAGTTCTTCTACTGCTGCGTCTGCATGGGATAATATTAACAATAATGCCCGAGTCGACTGGCGTGAAACCGACAACGTTCACATCTTCCAAGCTGATCTTCCTGGTTAATTTAATTAAATCCCCTCTCTCTCTCATTTTTTAGTAGTTTCAAAACCTGTATTTATTATTTACATAATATTTTATTTAATTATATATTTATTAAAAAATAATTCGAATGGGATAATTGGGGTCATCTTTATTAGCTACGTGGGAAATTAAGAACAACTTATATAGTATGCAAAAATACTTTTTACGGTCCCGCTAATACGTGTCATTAGAGAATAAGTTAAGAGTTCTTTAAATGTCTTAATTATACTTTTTGCTACTCATTTTAATATTTACTAATAATAATTTATTAGTACGCATAAACACAACTAATGAATTTAGATATAGTTTATAAAATACTGATAAAAAGTAATAAATTGTGAATACCCATAAACACAACTAATGAATTTAAATATATTTATTGTATCTAAAGTGTTGCTCCATGGGCACATTAACTTGTGCCCAGAGACACATGTTAGCATTTGTCTACTTTTTATATCTAAAATACTACGTAAATAATGTAGTTCGAGAGTACTTAATATTTTTTATTCTTTTGCAAAGATGAATATAGATGAATATATAATTTATTAAGTGATTAATATAGTTTATATATTTTATTATAAACTATATTTATTTGTTCATATCTTTTCCATTTAAGATGGCGTTTTGTAATATTTTTAAGAAAATATTTAATTTTGTTTTTCAATCTTGGTGGGATGCATGAAACGTTTTAGAAATTATTACATGCACAAATCAATTAGAAGGGTGTTTGTCATTGATAAAATTAGTAGCTTATAAATTATATCTTGTAGTAGAAGTTATAAATGTTTGGTAAAATTTGTCATTTATAATTGAAATAAAAAAAAAAGTAGTTATAAATAGTAACAGAAATAGTTAGAGTTTAAAAAAAATTTAACTTATAATTAAAATTAGTAACAAAAAATTAAAAATTACTAACAGTAATTTTACCACACACCCTCTAAAAAAACTAAAAAAAGTTGATAAGTAGAATTATTATTTTATTTTTGGATAAATTACATTAATTTTTCCTCTGATTTTTGATAAAAACAAAAACTTCCCATGTGATTTCTGAAATATCACTATTGCATCAAATTAGTTCAACCGTTAAATTTTTGCTCTGTTACGCCTTGTTTGATGTATTTTTCAAATAAATTTTTATAATCCAATCTGTTCATTACATAAAACTCGTCGAGTTTGTTTAATATGTAAAATTTCAGATTCATTTGATACATGTAGCTGAGTGATTGAGTAATATTTTTTAACAATATTTTTTTAAATTATAATTTTTATTTATTTAGTTATAAAATATTATTAAAAAATCTTATTTAATCACTTAGCTACAAATATCAAATGAATCTGAATTTTTATTTACGTAACAAACTCGAAAAGTTCTACGTAATGAACGGTTTGGATTATAAAAATTTATTCGAAAAACACATCAAATAAGGCATAGATGAACGAAAATTTAACGATTGAACTAATTTAATACAAATATTAAACATGAGCAGAGGTTAGTGATATTTTAAAAACTAAAAAAAAAATTTTATTTTTGTCAAAAACTAAAAAGACATCAGGTCAGTATAATTTATTTTTTATTTTTTAATTTTGGTGCACGTTAGCAGCATCCATGCTATAGACGCAAAGCTGGTAAGAGGGAGTGATTCTACGGTTTCTGACATTGTCTTAATTTTATTTATTTATTTTTGTTATTGGTATTTTTTATTATTTAATTAAATTATTATATATTTTTAATTTTTCATTGAGATGGATTTAAAAACTGACTTAAATATAAAAATTATAAATTAAAATAAATTAATAAGTTAAATTTTATTTTGTTAATTTGCACTGAATTTTTATCTTTGAATTATTTTATTTTATTTTTGAATTTTTCAACAATTCTAAAAAGTTAATAAAAAAATAAAAGGTCTACGCCTACACTAACAATAATAGCTACCGCGATAAATATTAATATTCCACGGGTTCATTTTAGCGGAAGGAATTAAAGACGGCGCACGTTATAAAGGTCACATGAGAGAGAAGGAAGCGGCGGTCATAGGGTGTGGGATCGGTTTGTGTGCAATAGTGTCCCCAGGGTGCATGTTAGCAAGGACGGTGTTGGCTAAGCTGAGTCGGCTGTTCAATGGCAGGGGTTCGAAAAGAGGACGTGAAGGTGCAGGTGGAAGACGGCAACATACTGCAGATAAGCGGCAGGCGGAGGAATGATAAGCAGGAGGAAGAGCGGAGGGCGACGTCGGAGCAGCAGCAGGAGGAGCGGATAACGACGGAGATGAGCGGCAAGCGGCGGAATGATCAGCAGGAGGAGCGTTCGACGACGGAGATGAGCGGAAAGCGGAGGGAGGAGCCGCAGGAGGAGCGGAAGACGACGGAGGAGAATGAAATTACCGGCGAGAAGTGGCACCGCGCTGAGCGGCCGCTCGGCAGCTTCCTGAGGAGGTTCCGGCTGCCGAAAATTCCAACGCCGACGAAACCAAGTGCAGTATGGTGAACGGTGTTTTGACGGTGACGGTGCCGAAGAAGGAGACCACGGAGGCGAAGGAGAATTCCAGGAACATAGATGTGGCTTGAAGTGCTCAACTCTCTATTTTGTTTTTGCTTTCTTGTTTTGTTTTTTAAAGAACTGAAAGTGTTGTAAAATACTATGTTGTTTTGTGTTGGAAATACTAGTGATAACTCGTATTAATAAATAGTACTTATAATGATTAATATTTTTAAATTTGGATAACTTTCAACGTTTATTTTTGTGAGATTTTTATCAATAATTATTTTGGGAAATTTTTCATATCTCGTCCATTACTCCATTATCTTGTAAGAATTTTAGGGTTAAGATATTAAGTAAGAATAAAATAGTTGTATGAAATTATTGAGATTTCTTTTCATATAAGTTGTAATATCGAAAAATAAATACAAATTTATACGTAAAATTTTTGGAAGAGTATCAAGTCAAGGCTCTTTTATCATAACAAGTAAATATTCAAACTTAATTAATGAAATAAGAAGTTTTGAATTTTATTCTTAACTTACTTAAAAATGTGTTTACTAAATACGTTTTATTTGTAAAATATATTTCTCGACCTTTCAGTCCTTTTGAGGTAAAATAATAATAAAAAATATTGTTAATAAAGACATTTTCTTTATAATTATAATATTACACTGAAAACGTGTTTAAGAAACACGTTTTCAAATATTTACATAAAAAAGTTTTTACTAGATTCGTCTTAAGATTGAAATAGAAAACGGTTTTTAGTTGAAATGTTTTTCTTTTTATACATAAAAAACGTATTTAGCAAAAACGTTTTCTTAGAGATTTATGTTTATATTGAAAATGTGTTTAACAACTGCACTTTTAGTTTAGATTTTTTTTATTTGACAACACTAAAAATGACAGTGTTTTAATGTATGAGACATGCTTAGTAAACACACTTTTGAAGTTCTACACTTCACTGCTTCTTGTTCGTCTTCTCTTTCAATTACTTCATACTTCAAGTATTATTTTACTTTGCGTTCTCTCTCTCTCTCTCTTATCGAATCTCGTCATCTCTGTGTTCTGTCACTCTCTCGCTGTCTCTCACTTTTGTTATTCGATTAAGGTATGCCACTGAAGTGTTTTAGGTTATTATTAATTTCTGTCGTTCATGCTACAAAACTAGTTTGATTTGAAAAAAATGTACCTTTGTTTTTAGGGTTTGGAGATGGTGATAATGCCACTGTAGACCGGTAATTTTTGTGTTAATTCTTGCAGATTATTGATTTTTACAAATTATTAAACTCTTGATTTTTCTCTTTTTCAACTAGGATGTCAATATAAATTATATCTGCCTTTATTAAATCACGTTTATTATTGAATAAGTTTGTTATTAAGTACCAAAAGTCGAGATTCTTAAATTTTTGTAATCAAAAAATGTTTATCACCATGCTGGTTCAAATGCAATTACTATTTTCATTGTAAAAGTCAATGTACCAGTCGAAAAGAATGTGTAAGACTAACGAATTTATGCTGACCACAAAAGTGCCTCGATATTGACTGTAATAAGGCCATTCAAATAAATACAAATTGGATTCCCTCACATTGCTAGTCTAACCTCCCTCCCCCCCAAAAAAAAGGTTCTCTAAAAAAAAAAGTAAGGAGTGATGTGTTTAGGGTGAGGTTACCCTTGCTAACATAAGTTCATTTCATACTTCCAAAGATTCAAATTAAAACTTTGATATGTTAGACCTGGCCGACAAGGTTTGGGGTGCATTCTTCAAACCAATCTAAAATCAGTCATCTTCAAGGCAACCCAAATAGCCAGGCTGCATGTACTAGTGCTTTAGGTTGTGCAACAAGTCTCCTAACTCGTCCAATCGCCCTGCACCAACCCACTAAGGCTACTAAGAAATAATATTGCAGATGGCAGGTAATATTAATTTTAGGCAAGCCAGTTGAACTTGGCAATTTTTAAAAACTCACCCACCCATGAAACCGTCCCGACTACCTATAATTTCTTAACTTTAATAGTTTACTAATTTCCTATAGGCTTTAGTTTTTGGTTTTTTTGTTTTAAGCCTCTGGTGTTGGCCCTCTTCAGACGATGACTTCACTCTTCTTTTAGCTTAAGCTTCACGAATCTCACCTCCACGCATCTCTCCCCTCCCCCTTCTCTCTCTCTCTCTCTCTCTCTCTCTCTCTCTCTCTCTCTCTCTCTCTCTCTCTCTCTTACACACACACACACACCGCAGGGCTACCAGTGGTTTGTTCATTGCCTGCAATTTCAGGACATTTCCTTGCCTTGCAATTTCTGAATCATTTTCTGGACATTACTTTGCGCCCTTGCCATTTCTCCTGCCTGGACTTTTTTGGTTTCAGACTTCTAGTATTTCCTCATGGCCAGACAATAGACAATAACCAATCCGTCACTTGCTCACTTATATAGCCAATCCTCAAGGTCTTTAGGAAATTGCATCTGTACAGTTTTTTCGTACCAACAAAACAGGCTATTCCCTCTGTTTTTGCAATTTTTGCACTGTTTTGTTGCTAAAATTTTGAACGTTTTGTACTGTTCTTTATTGCTGAAATATTGCACTGTTTAGGTTGCAAGATTTTTTGCACTATTTTGTCTGTTTGGGATGCGCTAGAAATTTGCACTTTTTTGCGCTCTTTTTACAAAAATGATAACACAAGCCTACAAGTTGAAAATGCACTTACTAGGCTATGCATTGAAAGAAAATTAACCAACTCAATTTAAGCTTTAATAAAAAATAAAATAGGTTGACTTTGTAAAGAAAACGTTGTTAACAAACACACTTTCTAAATGCATTTTTACAAATAATGCTTTGATACGACTATAACATATAAACAAATATAGCCAGTAGGTTTAAGAGGAAAACGTGTTTACCAAACACGCTTTCTTTATAAATATAGTATCACTGTAAAAGCTCGAAAAAAATTCAAGAAAATTTAAAAAGAAAGTGTGTTTGTTAAACACGCTTTCTTTATCTAAAAAATCCAATTAGTGAATATCTATACCTTAATGGGGCCCTATTTTGGTAGAATTAAAATCCAATTAGTGGATACTTCTAATTTGATTGATACTTCATATTTTATGAACTTAGTGTTAAACTATACTTCAATGGGGCCCTATTTTTTGATAGTTGTCCGGAGGTTCAAAGTAGCCATTTTGACGGCCTACCCTTGGGGAGACCTTGGTTATCATACTAGTGCAGAGAAGAATAGTTAGGAGTTATTTCTATCTTTGAAGATTAAATGAGTGGTATACAATATGCTTCCTAAGGCCTTTTATAATATGTAGTTGGATAAATGATAAGACTTTTTTATGTGCATCAAAATGAATATTTTTTTATGCTTTTTTCTTTTTTGTTCTCTAATATTTCCTTAGTAGTTACATAACTAGCAGGAGTTTTTGTTTTTTGCTTTTTTATCTTCTTTATTTTAATATTTATTTTAATATTCATTTTAATATATGATTTGATATGCGATTTGACTGGTACTTCTGAGTTTAATTATCATTTTGACTAAAATAATAGTTGGATTTTTAATTGTAAAAAAGTACAAGTTGCCAAAGAGAACTTTCCATGGATCAAGTCCCCAATAAATTTCTATATGACTAAAAAATCCAAATCCATTCGATTGAGAATTTTGATAGAAAAACAACCTCAAAGCAATCAAGAGTAATAAAAGGAATTAAGTGGAATCTCTCTCAACAATCAATTTTAAATTTACAAATCAACTTGTATAAACGATGAAAATAAGCAAATATAAATTTTGAATTATTGATTTATTTTGATTTATTTTTGTTTTTTTGGATTTTTTTATATATTTTTATAAAAAAGTCTTTACTTTTTTGACATATCGAAGTTAAAAAGTATAATAGTTAAACTAAATAATAAAAAAAATTTATTAAAAACAAAAATAAATAAAATCAAATAAGCAAATAAGTATTAATGTATGAGTACACATAAAAATTCTTTGACTTCTCTTCAACTTTCTTTATGGCATCAGAGCATTGAAACTCCTTCGAGTGCGATCCACTGATCTCCAATGGCAGATGAGTCATCATCTAGTTTTCTTTTTGGAAATTCATCTTTAATTACTAAATATTCTACTATGTTTCTTCATTTTTTCATACTTGAATTCACTTATCACAGTGAAACTTGACAACTCTCAAAATCTTCTTTGGGCGACTAGTTTTTTAGGCTATGTTGATGGAGCAAAAACTCAATCACCGAAATTTGTTCTTAATTCAACAAACAATCAGATCACAAACACAACATTTCAACAATGGCGGATGATATATTCTTAACTTCTGAATTAAAAGAAATTTTGGAAATAGAGGAAATCGAAGAGGAGGAAGATGTAATTCAGGAATTTATCAAAACCAGTTCTTCAAATTCTAATACTGGTAGTTCTACTACAAATAAAGGAAGTTTTTTAGGCGCAATCGTGTAATTTGTCAAATTTGTGGGAAGGATCATCACACTGTATGGGAATGCTGGTATAGGATGGATGAATCATTTCAAGCACTTTTGAATAGGAATTCTCATACTTCTAGTAGTGGCAAAGCTTACATGACTTTGTCAAATGCATCTCCATCTCAGTGGTATATAAACTCTGTAGCAACAAACCACATGACAAATAATCTTGAAAATTTGAAAATTCATCAGTCTTATCGAGGAACAGAGAATGTCTTGGTGGGAAATCGATGTTCTCTTCCTGCTTGCAACATTGGTAATGGTATTTTACCTACTCCCTCTCATTCTTTTCATTTAAAAATGTTCTTCATGTTACTTCTGTTGGGAGAATATCTAACGCCAAAATAAAATACATGCTCGGGGATCTAGAAAATACATCTTTATTAAACTTTCAACAATTTACAATAATATG
>JAOTRH010231459.1:0-10164 GCA_034768845.1 Heliamphora exappendiculata
AAAATGAAGAATATATTATCATATCTAAATAAATATCCAAACACACACACACAAAGATATATATATATATATATATATATATATATATATATCTTTGTATGTGTGTGTGTGAAGAAAATATACGACACATAAATGACACAATTTATTTTTTTTAAGACAAATTTTATATTTGTTTATTCAATTAATGAGATTCGATCAATATAATTTTATTAATTGATGATTTACATATTTAAAAAAATAAAAGAAAAACAATTCTTATCATCAAAATGGAACTGATATTAACCATACTCACCCAAATTAAAATAAATTGACTGGCAAGCCTCCCCAATCTAGTTTCGACCCTTCTAATTTTAACTTATGGTTAAGAAAAAAATATGATTATCTAAATAAGTCTACTTAAACTTTTTGGTAAATTACACTTACTTTTACTAAGATTTTTAACGAAAACAAAGACACCTACTCCATTTTTTAAAATAGCACTGACCTCACTTATCAGTAGAAAGAATAAACTCTGTTAATTTTTTTTGAAAAGACATAAATACCCTTCTATCCTAAACAAGCCCTATTGTTCTTATTTTTTTTTTCATATTTTCTACACTTTCTCACCATCCAAACATGGACTTATCAACAAAACTCCAAACCAAAATCGCGGATCAAAAGAATCTGAGTGAGAGAGAGGGAGAGAGAAAAAAGCACATGGACAACGAACATGATTTAATGATTGGTAAAACCATAGAAATGGAAGAATGTGTTTTTTTCCCTTTCTTTTCGGTTCTTTCTCAATCTGTATCTACATCTCACTCTGTGAGTGCGTGAAATAAGTAGTTAAAGATCCACCCTTCCTCCTTTAATGAAAACGAATTGTGTGTGTTATAAACTGGATAGCTGGTTGGCACAATTAGAACCGAACAAATCGGTTCAAATATGATAACCCCGAACAGTATATGATCCAAACTCATTGTCGCCGAACTCACTTGAAACTCTTCACACCGTCACCGAACTCCTATAAGACAAGAAACACCGTTAGTGCTTTCTTGCCTGTCGGTTGAGAGTGCCTTCTTTTATACATTGATCAAAACCAGGAAGGTTGAATCCTCTTGGGACTCTGTCTCTTAGGAATTTTCCTTATCCTGAAGCATTCTTGTTGCTATAAGATCCTAAGTTCCTCATTCCTGCTCAGTTTGTGTCAGGAGTAGGTTCCTTCTGAGTTATTCTTCTCCTTAGGGCCGATATGAGCTTAAATGTCATGAGCTACCCCTTTCTAGGGTGGTCCAAACTCGTGTGGGCCGAACAGTTAGTGGTTTGGACTACTAATCCTATCGACTTTGGGCTTGGCTTTGAGCTCGTTTGTTTTATCCACCCTCTCGAATAAAAACCATTCCATTCATATCATCACACAAATTCCAACAACCAAAACAATCTATAAACATAGCTGTTGACTTACTATGAAAAGGGTAAAATCACAATTTGTTGAAACTAAGTAGCAAACACATATAAGTTTTGATACGAACTTTCCAAATGAAACATGACAAAATCCTAGCAAAATTCGATCTTTGGATAACAATCAAGGACGGACCGAGAGGGGGGCGGATGGGGGTGGTCGCTACCCCTAAGTTTTGAATTTTTAAAGATTATATAAGTTTACCTCCCTAAGACTTTTTTAAAAAATTTAAGGATTATATAGGTTTGTTTTCCTAACAACTTTTTAAAAATTATTTGTTCTTAGTTCTGTTTTAGATCATTGGGGTGGCTATAAATCTTTTAATATTGAAGGTATTTATAAGCTTGAAGATAAATACTCTCAAGACGACTTCACAGATCAAGAAAAAATGCATTTGAAATTCTAGTGAAAACAAGTGGAAAATAAATACTTTCCAGACGAGTTTGATATTTTCAACAATGTGAAATTTAAGAACTTGCAATCAGTTTTTGAATTTTGCCCAAAACTGGTGAAAACAAAAAGTCAATTATTTTGTCTAATTAGTAATAGATTGATTTGTCTTATTCTAAATTTATCAGTTTATACGACAACAACAGAACGTGCATTTTATATTGATTCAATTATAAATGTATTTTATTTGATAAAAAGTATCGAGCACAACTTTTGTAAATAAATAAAATAATAGTTTTACTTTTTATTTTTTTAAAATAGACATAAATGCAGAAGAATATATCCAATTATAGTTGATCAGATTTTTGTAGTTGACTTGACTAAACATTTATTTGATAGTGATATTTACACAATTTTTATTATTTGAAGTTAATATCGCATTTCAAATGTTTGTTTTAAATTTTTTTATTACATAATCGTTCGCTATTCCAAGATAAAAATTTTGCGTCCGTCCCTAATACCAATGGTGGAAAACGGATAAAATTAGGGTTTGTGAGAATGGAGAAAGGGCTGTGAAGTTACACTGACGTTTAGGGTTTGATTCGATCTTTGGATAAGAATGGTGGGGAAATGATAAAATTAGGATTTGCGAGAATAGAGAAAGAGGCGTGAACTTATACAGACGTTTATGGTTCGCTACTCAAGATTGAAATCAAATTCCTTTTGAGATTCGTCTGTTTTCTAGTGATTGAATCGGCAAGCCTAGAATTGCTCTAGGATTCCACCATGGAGTGTTCGGGTCGGGTCATTTGTCGAACCAGACATACCCCGGGTGATGTTGGGTTGCCACCAAAGCTCTGTGTAATGGCGACGGTGGAAATCTCGACTCAAACAAGCTCAACTGGTCTCTCAAATCTTCTCAACTTCTCCACCCGCCCCTATTCATTTCCATCCTCCACAAAACCCAAAGCAACCCACAACTCTCTCTCTCAATGAGTTTTGGATTTTGAGGTCAGGAAGATAGTGCCGATTATGAGGTTGAGGACGCAAACGAGGACGGTGGGGGTAAACCAACTCGCCATAAAAGCCTACATCTTAGCGAACACTGGTTTCTACTTCATCTATGGCGAGAGAGAGAGAGAGAGAGAGGCAAAATGGAAATATTTTAAATATATTAGACAATGTTAGCCTTTTTCTCGTTATGTCAGTAAGGGAGATTTGACGATTTTGGTTAGTTTGATGCAGACAACTGAATCAGAGGGAAGAGTAGTGCTATTTCAGAAAAGAGGAGGTGTTTCTATTTTGTCAGAAATCCAATGGGAGATCAGTATAATTTATCTTAAATTTTTTTATTTGTAACACCCCGACCCTTCATATAGTAATGATATTGTCTATTTTGGACAAAACTCCCACCGGTTTGTTCTTCTCAGGGAGTCACCCATCATTGCATTACTCCCGTCTAAGCACGACTAACTGCGGTGTACTGTTAAGATCTCTACCACCAGGAAAAATGCCTATTTGAATGTAAGAGTCTAAGATTTTTTTTTTTATAATTCAGGAATTTTCTCTTCTTTTTTGATGTGGGATATCAAGATATAACTATTCACCCCCCTTAGGACTGGCCTTAGGAATGGCAATGGGGTGGGGTGAGGCCAGGGATTAGTTCTCCCATCCCTGTCCCCTATTTGATCGGAGCGGGAATAGGAGAAAATATCAGAAAAGTAGCGGGGAATAGGGCGGGTACGAAAATATTTCGGGTATAATTTTAAAGATTTAAAAAGTAATATAAATAAAAGTTACAAATAATATAATAAATAAAAATAATAGTTGATGAATTAATATAATTAAATATATATAATAAAAAAATAAAAAAATTAGAGATAAATATAATATTTTAATATTTTGAACGTATTATATTTATAAAATTATATTTTATACGTATATATTAATATTTAAAAAATATTTATTTTATGTAATCGGGGGTGGGGCGGGGAGAGCAAATATCGTCCCCACCCCGTTTGTTATCGGGAGCGAAAAAATCCTACAAAGCGAGACGGGAACGGGGTGGAGTCGGGGCGGAGTGGGAAAAATTGTCATCCCTAAGTAGCCTGCAAGTCTTTATCAGCCCGCCTACTCAGTAGTCTGTCCACATGTCACGCGAGACAGCAATGGCCCACACTCGGAGGTGAGGAGAATCGGCTCTGATATCATCTGTAACATTCTGACCTTTCACATGGCAACAATATTGCCCGTTTTGGACAAAACTCTCACGGTTTTATTCTTCACAGTGGATCACTGATCTTTGCATTGTTTCTGCCTAAGCACGTTTAATTGCGGAGTTCTGCTAGATACTCTACTACTTGGGATAATGTCTCGTTGAATATAAAAGTCTAAAATTTTTCTTTTATAACCCAAGAATTCTCTTTCATTTCTAATGTGGAATATCAGGATATCACATTATTACTTAAAATTATAAATTTATAATTTTTATTTAAAATTATAATTATATCTTTCTAATTATAATTTATAAATTTAAAAATTCAACTATAGCAAACGACCTCACTAGAACCTCAAAAACCGAATCCCAAAATATAATTACAGAATTGTGCAAGTACTGTCAATGCATTAAATAAAAAAAGCAATATGTACCTTTTTGTACAGAAAATCTAATAACCCTCCAACCTACCCAAAATGGACCACGTATTATCAAGTAATGCCTGTGGCCGGTTTCTGATTGGAGGGTATAATAATAATAATAATAATAATAATAATAATAACAAGCATATATCAGATCTCAGGGAGTACAACAGTGGCTCCATGATAATTAAATACAAAAAAAAAAAAAAAAACCCACTATAATTGCACATCCCTATTCCTTAATCCAGTCGGTATAGATACCAACATAAATTATATATTAATTATTATTGAAATTGCACGCAATTTAACATTTTATTTTGAAACTTTTGATAATGAATATTATTATATGCACAAATACTGAATACAGATTTGGAACGTGTTTTTTTTTTTACATAATGTGAGTCCTACACAATTGTAAAATTCATTCCACGTGAGAGTAGTATATCCAAATATATACTCGGTTTTATGTACAATTTTCTTTGAGAATTAATCGCAATTACTGATTCGTATTATTCACTAAATCTTAAATTAAGAACAAAAATGGTGACCATAGAACTATAAAAGTATAGTTGAAAACCATCAAATTAATAGGAATAGGAAGTGATATTCTAAATTTCACTTTTTATAAACACACATCAAAATTTGTATTTTAGCATGCATTGAAAAGCGTGTTCTATGCAATTTTAAATAAAATAGACAAATTTTAAAGTGCATTAATACAAAAAAAAATTAAGATTATCAACAGTCGATGTGTTTGTAATTAACTAATTAATTTAACACCTCTTTACAATTTATGCAGTTAACAATAAGATTTTGAGCAAATTTAGTTTTACTTATAATTATAAAATTTATTTTTTCTTTGCTCTTCCTACTGAATTTTTGGCACCACCAAATGATTCGACATGGAATCTTTAATTGCTTTAGATTTTGGGTTATTGTTGATTTATTAACATTTATCTGGCAGTTAATTTTTCACTAGCTTTTCATATTTGACTTTTAACTTAAAAAAAAAAAAACTCAACTTAGTAAAGAAACGCATCCATAAGAAGTTATTGTTTTGTTAGCACAAATCATCTTTTTAAATTTAATATTACGTAAAAAGTTTTACGAGTCTCAAATTTTGCGCTCATTAATGAAGAATTTTTTACGAGTCTCAAATTTTGCGCTCATTAATTAAAAAAATTCTTCGCAATATCCCTTTTCACGGTGTTTGGAAAAATTTTTGCTAGTAATATTTATTTTTTGTTATTAATTTTAATTATATGTTATAACTTTTTTAAATATTCATAATTTGTACTATAAATTATAATTATTTTTTTATTCTATTTGAGTTATAATTTATAAATTATTAATTTTAATTATACCTAAAATTATAATTTTATCTTTTGCCCTAATAAAAAAGAAAAATTTATATCCTCCATTAAATTGTTGGTGGGCAAGCCCAAATAATTCTCCTTTTCAACACCAACCAAAACTTCTTTAAAAAACCAAAAAAAAAAAAAAAAAACCCACACACCTATAGGCTATATTGTTAAAGCTAGAATCTACAACCCTAGTGAAGCACCAAAGCCAGAGCACTTTTCCTACAAATAATTATGCCTAGTAAAGCAATAGTGATAAAAATAAATTGGTCTTGACTAATAGTACAAAAATGGAAAAAATAATGTCTTGCGTACAATTAAAAATCATGGATCATGGTTTGACTAAATAGAATTCATGCCAACAATGGTTTATTTATTTATTTTATTTATTTTATTTTATTTATAGTAAAATTTTTTTAAAATTTAATTTTAAATTATTATATTTTTGAATTTCTGTTGTTGAGATGAGTCGAAAGGATAAATTTTTTTAATGAAAATATAAAAAATATTATCACAAAAATAAACTAAAATAAGTCAATAAATTAAATTTTACATTGTTTACTTTTGTTTTTAGTGAATTTTTTTTATTTTTTAATTTATTTTTTAAATTTTTTATTTTTCTCATTGAAAAATTTTAAAAAAATAAAAAATAAAAAATGTTTAATCAAAAAATAAAAAATAAAAAACAAAAAATAAAGAAATTAGCCTAAACAGGGCCATATCTGAAAAGGACTAATTACTTCATTATAAAAAATGAAACGATTGCAAAGTATATTCAATTATTATCAAATTTAAAACATAAATTCCAAAAATACTATGAAATATTATATTTTATTTTATATATCTATTAATTGTGAAAATAAGAGAAACTCATATCTTTATGGATCACCATTTGGGATGATTGGTTTATTTATTCTATTTTGTTTATTTTTATTTTTAGTAAAAAAATTTATCGTTTAATTAAATTATTATATTTTTCGACTCTTCTCCCAAATATAAAACCTGAAAATAAAAAAAAAAACTAAAAAGATAAAAATAAGTCAATAAGTAAAAATTTTATATTTCTTATTTACGTTTTTAATAAATTATTTTTAATGTTTTGATCAAATAATTTTACTTTTAGGTTCATATCTTGAAGATGATTAAAAAAAGTAAAAGATTTTAGTTAAAAAATTAAAAAATTCAAGAAAAATTAAAAAAGCAAACAATAAAATAAAATTTAGCCCAAACAGGGCCAAAATATTTACAATTCCATTAAAACATAAAAAGAAAGCCTGAGAATTTTAAAATGAAGTGCAAATGTTACTTCACACAAGGGGGAAAAAAGTTAGTAGAGTTGGATTACTTTTTTCTTTTTATAAGTGGGTTTTTTTCCGTCCACTCATTGGTTTCTTGTCAACGCTTATTTATAAGATGCGTTTGGTTCCACTTTTAGCAGAGCTCGGCTTGTCTCTTTCTGGGATATGGATTGGACCTTACCGTCCAAACAACAAAATTGTGCCACGTCAACACTTTTTATAAATTAACTGTACTTATAAATTCCTTCCCGTCAATAATATTGAACCCAAATAAAAAATTCTACCCAAACGAAAATAGAATTTTACTAATTAAATAAATAAAAAAAATTTAAACCATTAATTTTAAAAAATCAAGTCCGTACAATATTATTACTTCAACTACGCCCTTCAATCTAGCCGTGTTTGAAATAATTACTTATTTATTTATTTTGTTTAAATTTATTTTTGTTTTTATTAAATTTTTTATTATTTATCAAATTATATATTTTTTCACTCTTCTTGTCTAAACAAGTCAAAAAGGTAAAAAAATTTAGTTAAAATATAAAAAAATTTATAAAAAACAAAAATAAATCATAATAAATCAATAAGTTAAATTTAATATTGTTTATTTTTGTCTTTAGTGAATTTTTTTATTTTTTTATTAAATTTTTTTATTTTTTTAGTTCATCTCATCGAGATAATTTGAAAAAATTTAAAAATCTAATTAGAAGATAAAAAAATTTTAAAAAAAAACCAAAAAAAACAAAATTTTTATAATTTAGCCCAGACAGGACCCATCATGTCGAAACCAGAGAGATTCCGAGCTCTTTAACAAAAGTAGGTTCCAATACCTTGCTCTACTTCAATTATTTCCAGATAAATTAAATAAACACCTCCTTTTTGATTATATGGGATTAAATATGGAGAGAGAGAGAGAGAGAGAGAGAGAGAGAGAGAGAGAGCCTGAGGTTTGAGTGGCTGGTCGGCCATTGATAACCCATTTGATCAAGTACTTGCAATTATGTATATGAGAGACAGAGTGGTTGGTTCGCCCAATTAAACTCATTTCATTATATAGCCACCACAGTACCAGAAGCTCATAACTCATAACAACAAAATGTTTTGGGAAGAGAGAGAGAGAGAGAGAGAGAGAGAGAGAGAGAGAGAGAGTGGGTGGAGTTGGGATTATCTGTCTCAAAAGTTTTTAATTATTATGTCTTAATGTATTGAAGGTTGCTGGATTTTACGTGAGTTTTGAGGCAGAAAAACTTTTAGACATATTCAACGATTCTTAGTACATTAGAACATATGAGTATTTTTGTCTAATCTGATGGTGTCAAGTAGTTGGTTAATTGGCAATCCCAGCTATTCATTTGGTCATGAATCTCTAAAGTTCTAGAGGCATTTGATTATAGAGCTCGGCTTTTCCCTAGTACTCATAAGAGATTAGACCGTTATGTTTGGCTGTATATGAGCCCAAGTTTGACTTATTTTGATAATTTAAACAACTTATTTTATTATTCTCAATGTATAAATTATATATAAAAAAATATTTATTTAATTGGATATTGTTAAATGACCGAACAAATTGCATTTGTTTATAAAAATAATAAATAGTGCCTTACATACCGTTTACTCTTTTAAAAATAAATGTGATTTGTTTATGCAATTTAACATATTACACATTGAGAACAACAACATGAAGAGTTTAAATTATCAAATTGAGCATTGCTTTGGCCAATAAATTAATGACCTAACAAGATGGTTCAATCTCTCTAAGGGGTTGGAGAGAAGCCACTTTTTTTTTGTTGGAAGACAAATTAACGCCAAAATAAAATATCTACATGTTCGGTGATTCAAAAAATATATCTTTATTAACTTTCAACAATTACAATAATCTAAAATTACAGAAAAATGAAATAACAGAAATAACAGGAATAGAATTTGCAAACCGAGTCCTGCAAACGCAGTTTCCTTAAAAATGATTCACCGCCTACCGAGGGTATTGCAGGTTTTCCACCGGAGTCACTCTCCCAGGATAAAACGGCTACAGAGGGTGTTGTAGGTTTTCTACCGGCGTCACTCTCCCATGATAAAACGGCTACACGATCGTTGGAACACCACCAAGGATCGGCTACGAACATACTCCGTCTGTCTTTCTCTCTCTTACAGCTTGCAATATTATCTGAGAATTGTATATCTCATTTCTTACCTCTACTGTCTGTTTTTTTCTGTTCTGTCTTTTCTTACCTCTGCCTTTTTCCTCATCCTCTTCTTGCCCTGAATACTGAAAGATGACAGCATATATATAGGCCTTCCATCATGGAGGGGGTTACAGAAAAATCAATAGCCATGAGTGGTATTGATTTTTAGGATTCAATTGCCAATTGAATGGCCAATTCAATTGCAATTAAATTCTGATATTGAATTCTGAAATTCAATAGCCAATGAATTCACAAAATTCTAACATTTTTTATTATAACCCAGACTATTAGAGCGAGAGAAGTGAGAGAGGTAAGATTTTACTCTTTTTATCTTATAGCTCAGGTGTCTTTGCCTAGTCTAGGTCAATTAAATCTGAATGATTTCGCATCTAGTCAGTTAATAATTAAATTTGAGAGCTCTAAAATTAAAGAACGAGTGAATTCGTGTAGTTCGAGAAAAATTTGAACTAGCAATTGTTTAAACACAAAGTAAAAACTTTTACCAATGGAGCTACTCCTCCAAATTGAGAGAGAGGTAAGATTGAAGTGTCGGTTTAGCCAATTGAGAACTAGGGCTGGTTCTAAAAGATTTGGGCTCAAAGCGGATGATAAGAAAGGGGCCCAAAGTAGATGATAAGAAAGGGACCTATAATTTTTTATACATATAGTAATTTCCTAAAAAATAATTATAAAAGTTTCAATAAATTAACTTTTTGTCTTGTGTTAGCCCAAGGGCTTCCTTAATTGATTTTGACGATTTTTTATAATTCATTTTTGATATATAATTGTCTCTAATTGAATAATAATTCTTATTTCCAAATGAAAGTGTTAACCCAAGTTGAACTATCAAGGTT
>JAOTRH010231470.1:0-10163 GCA_034768845.1 Heliamphora exappendiculata
GAGAGAGAGAGAGAGAGAGAGAATTACAGAAAGCCCTGCACTTCACCACATGTTGGCATGAACCCGGACACAAATTGTATCCTTTATACAATGCAGGACTTTGCAAAAAATGAGTAAACTCAAAATGGGATATAAGCAGCATTGAAGAAACAACTATCATGACAAGTGAAGAATTTATCAACCTATCTCTATGTAGTAATAATAATAATAATAATAATAATAATAATAAGATCATTGTAGCACAGAACAGGATAATTAACACTTAACCGAATCCTAAAATAATTTAAGATGCATCAGAATGCAGTTAATGCAGGCCTAAATACTAGTCATAGCGCAGCTGCAGTAGCAACAACAATAAAATTCCCAGCACACCTTTGTCAGGTTATGAGCTCAATGGGATTGACTATTGAGCTGGTTTCTGCCTGCCCACCTAAATCATTTGGTTATGTAACAACAAAGTTATGTACTCCTGCATAATACCTAATCAGGCAGTTCAAGTATCCCGGAGTGCTAAATCAAAATATCTTATAGTAAAATTACAAAAATATCTTCAAAATGTAATACTCTAAGCCAAATTATTATATTTTCATAATATCACGTGGTATTACACTATTAATTGGTCAGCAATACTACAAACCCAGAAAATATTCTCAAAAATTCACTCAGAATTTAAAATCAGTGGTTTAAATTTATTTGGAGTATGACCCACACAACACATATCTAAATTTGAACCATTCATTTTGAATTCGGAATAATTTTCTAGATTTTTTTTTGGGAACCTTAGAATTACTGTTAATTGGTAGTACTCTCGGCAAATGAAGAAACCTAATACACAACTAAGTGGGTCATCTTGTCTCCACACAACCAATAACATTATCTCACCCAAATTACTTATTACGTCATTATGTGAAATCTCGTTTCCTAGGTATGTCGGGACATATGTAACTATAAATAAGGGACATATTCTAACCGAATGTTCATAAATACTTAAGATAACTATTACATAATTTATAGTTCAGAAATTGTTCAAAATACTTGATAAGTACAGTTATTCAAAAAAAATTAACAAAAATTACATCATGTCCGTAGAAAACTTGAACAAAGGATCAAAAAGAGACGTCCTACGTTTTCAAACTGCGTCGTTGGGGTCAACCTGCTCCAGCCACTCTCCCTCTTCTGCAAATTCTTTCCCTTAAATGAACCCGCCTTCCTCAAAGTGTCCCTCTTCGTCACTTGTGGCATAAATGCCATGAGCTGGAGCCCAGAAGTAAATTTCCTAAACCTTCTAACAAAATCGCGACAAGATATTCTACAATACATATCATATAACACCCAATGCGAAGTTACTGGCTATTTATCACTTTCAACATGATGAACATATATAAGAACAAAAGAATAAGTGTGTGATGCAAATGAATGCAATGCAGATACCCAATCCCAAGTACTTGCATAACAGTATCATGAATTCCACGCCGAAAATTACAGCGTAGACTTGATGGTATCTTGATCACTTTAACCAATCCTTACCTCGTTGTGAATAGTAAATGCGTCACCGGGCATTATGCCACAGCTGTTTTACTTAATGGCAACGGCATGGGGGCGAGCCAACCAATTTTATCAATCCTTCTCCGAACCAACAATCCCCACCTTAAGCACTAGGATGCTAATTAAGCGTCAACCCAAAGTCTAATTAATAACAGGGATTTCAAAAGGCACTTCATGTTATTTAGAGTACCAAGATGAGGGATTTAGGACCGCCATAGTTAGGCTATTCTCCAAAGTTACCACCGCAGTGGGATTAGATCCGCCGAATTAGGTTCTTCTCCGAATTACTCTTCAAAACATCGTAGCAATGGGGTTTAAGTCCGCCATAATTGGGTTCTTTTCCGAAGTTACCACCGCAGTGGGGTTAGGTCCGCCGAATTAAGCTCTTCTCTGAAATTACCTAATTTGCCCGTATTAACACCACTTTTATAATTTAACCATAATTCAAGGAGCAACGAAAACCAAGGGGACATATACCCAACAAGTATGACCGAGATTTAAAATAACCAAAACAAGTGTACATGATGCAACCCACAATAATTGGTACAAAAGAGACTCCAATAACCCAATATGCAAGTGTAGGAATGCTCATAATATGCAATATAATTCTCGTGTGCAAATAATTATAGCATGGCATATAAATATGATATGGCACACGGTACAACTTGCTAAAACATCAAGTACAAGCATGCGCAGCATAACTATAATTTATGTGACAAAGAATCGAACCATCAGCATAAATTCATTTCATCAAAAGCATCATTTTCATATAGTAATTACTTAAAAATTTCATATAAGGTTCACACACTCAAGTTTCACAAGTAACACGTCATTCGAACACATAGCCAATTTTTAAGTAAAAGTTTGATTGCTAGTTTTAGAGTTGCGACAGAGTTTTGAAGTACTTAGATATATAATTAACTTATGATATTTTAACACCAATTAAATAAAAATATTTTCTATAATTTTCATGTTTATCACTAAGGTCAATTCCTAAAGTAAATAGGTCATTTATTTTATTTTAGTAAAAACGGTTCAGCAATTTACAGAGAAAAAATATAAGAATTGAGGCTCTGTTGGCCACTGTTTTGGAGCATCAATTCAAGGGCTATAGCTTTGATTTTTGGTGAGCTTCTACTTTAAGATTTTCCCTACAAATTTCATGTTTTGAGTTAGAGCAAGTTATTTGTAAAAAATTTGAGATTTTGGCCAATTTATAAAGAGGGTTCAATCAACCTAAAAAGGTTCTGCATAGTGTGTTTTTAACAGAGAATGTTTGAAACCTTTTGAGTATCGTTCGAATGTATTTTGGACTAATTTTTGCTCAGTAATTAGTTTAATATGTCAGCTACAAATTTCACATTGACCAATTTTGTATTTGGCTTCAAAACAATTAGGTTTTAAGTCTCACAAAAAAGTGTGACAAAGAGGTTGTCAGCCACTGAACCTCAACAGAGACTTTAGGAAGTGTTTTGACCTATCAAAACTTCGTATTTTTGGCTCATTTTTTGTGGACAGAAAGATAAATATATCCTATACAAATTTTATGTTTTGACCTAAGCTTGGTTCGTATTCTAACTTAAGATTTTTAGGTCTGCAACTCAGAGTAGTCAAGATCTGATACTCTTTAGCAAAAATGAGATATCTTGAGTTCTACATAACAAAATCACTTCAAACCAATTTTGTTTCAAAGATAACTCAAAAATATAGATTTGGACACAAAAATCACTTTAATAACATTTTTATACATTTAGTTATGATTATTTAAAGTCGGTGGCAGAAAATGAATAAGTCCAGAAAATCAGGCTACTTAGGGTCTTGTTTGCTTAAGCTTATATTGTGTGCATTTTTTACATGTTTTCTTTGCATGCATGTTATAAACTTACACAAATAAAACTCCAAAATATGTTTAGGCCATAAAACTCAAAAATAAACACATACAAACACATACAAGGTTTACTCATACATGAACAATCCCTAAATCTCTCCTACGACGCCTTTTTGACTCATTTCTTATTTTATCTTCTTAGGATTTGTTATAGAGATGGATTGAGATTTATCTTGGGAGAAAACATCAAAGGGTTTGAGGGAGTCGCTTACCTTATTTGATGCTCAAATGGTTGAAGAAGAAATGGACTTAACTTCAATGCTCCTTCCTTGATCATTTCCTCATTCCTCTTTCTTCCTTCTTTCTTCTTCTCTCCTTCTTCCTTCAAAACACTTAGAGAATTTTGGCTCCTCACTCTCTCAGCCGAATACATGGAGTGAAAGGATGTTTGGCATGTTGGTTTTTATAGAAAAATGATAGAAGAGACTTAATTATTGTGTGTAATACTTAATTTTGAATTTTCTAATTTTCCATTAGTTGCATGGGGTGGTGGGAGGGGCTTGAGGTATGAAAAATCAGATTTGGGGAAGTGAATTTCGGCCATGCAATGTTTGGGAAAAGAAAAGGCTGTTTTGGTAATTAATTAGAGTTTTAAATGGTATTTTCGAACATTTTGTATATTTAATTGCATAAAATATTAATTTTATGTACCTAAATCTACTAAAACCTATTATATTAATGCATTTATAATTAATTTAGTCTTTCTATAATTTATCATAATTTTGATAGCAAGTAAATAAATAAGTGTAGGCTTTTAAGCTAAATTAAGCTAGTTTGACTAGAATTGGCTTTTTGACTTATTTATTGTGTAGAGATTTTAAATAATTATTTGTTTACTTTTGTTGAGCTATATTATTATATTATTATATATATTACTTGTATAAAAAGTATTGGATCAAAATAATGCTTAATTTATATATTTTTTTCTCATTTTTAAGTTTAAAAAGGCAAAAAGTAGCTTTTTGGGCACATTCTCCTAGGTAGCTGGTCATGCAAGGGAATTTTGGTTATTTTTGTTGTTATTTTATATTTTATTAATTAATTGTGTATAAATATCTAATTTTGAGTGTTCATGTGTCAAATTTTAAATTTTTAGTACTTTTTGCTGTACTATGGGCAAAATAGTCATTTTACATTTGTTATAGTAATTTTTTATTTTTTATTTAATATTTTATGTTCTTTAATTAATTTAAACTGTTCCGAGACTTTTCTAAGTGTTAGGGTTTTGCTTCTTATTATTTGGTCTCTTTCAGGGTTTTCAGGTCATAATTAGGGTTTCGTATTACTTTGGATTTTCGAGCTAATTAGGGTTTCCCTTATTTATGTAGCGATTTAAGTTCTCATTATCTACCCGTCGCTAATACTAGGATTTGGGCTTAGATCGTTCTACGAGTAGTTACAATCTAGGTGGATACTACTAGGGTCCGGACCGGAGTGTTACAATTTACCCCCCTTAAATAAATTTCATCCTTAAAATTTCATACAAAAGGTTGTGGCTGGTTACTTTTATTTTTTTTCTTTAAACTATGTTATTGTTTACTTGTGTTGTTCGTTATTGAGGGTGTGAACAAGGTCGGGTTTATATGTTTGTCATTTTGAGCTATTGTTGTTTTGCCTTTCTAACATCTTAGACCGATAAATACGCGATCCTTAAAGGTCATGTCGAATATCCATGGCGCGGAAGTTGTCTGACTAGGGCTGACCTAAAAGCTTTCATCCTTCTAGCATAACTTTTCTCGGAATAACGCAACAAATCTAACTAACGTAGATCTTAGAGTTTGCGAATTCAGGCGTACCTCAGATCATTAATGGATACTCCTTTTTATCTTGGAAAGGCGAGCCTTTCGTCCTGTGATTCCCTTGTTGGTCAAGCTGTACCATCCTTTCCGAACTGTCCGTTCCCTTTTTACAAATATTATAGTCTCTTCCCCTTGGCAGCTGGCATTCAAACTTCTTATGTCCAAACTTATTACAATTGAAACAGATTGTTGAATTTGTCACCTGTGAATGACGAACACTTCACTCATCACTCTCTGGTTGGTCGAGTTGCACCACCTTCTTCAACCCACTTGTTCTTTGTTGTAACAAATTTGTTTGATCTCCGCAGCTCTGTTTTGGTTGTTGGTGGTTGTAGGTCAGTTTTCCTCATAGTGGGCATTCATACTTTTTATGTCCGGGCTTCTGGCACAAATAACAGATTTTTAATTTTGGTGTCCTTTTTCCTAGTTGTCCTCATTGGTCATCTTGAGGGTAAGGTTCCGAGCATGTGATCTTTTTGTTATTCTGTAGTGGTCCTCCTTGATTGTCATCTCCAATTCTTGTCGGGCAGTGCATTATCTTATGTCCTAGCTGGTTGCACCTATAACAAGCTCTTACTATTGATTGTTGTTACTTTGCGGTCTTAACCCAAACCTCAGTTGTTCAGAAAAAATTTCTTTTTCTCAGGTTTTGGGATATTTAGTACTCTTAGGTTCGATAGATACCATGATCCCTCCTAGGGTACCTCCCCTTGTGATCGATCCAAGTTGGCTGTTAGATCCTACAAAATTCGTGCTAGGCTCGGGACTTCCACTTCCTTTTTAGTTTCGCCTACTTCCAATGAACACCCATGGTTTTGCGTCTGTTCCACCATTTTTAAGAAGGAAAAAAGGAAAATGGGTCACTAAACTGTTCATTAAAGTTGGTTCTACTTTATGAGGTGAAAGCATGGCACTTAATCTGTTTACTAGCATAAAAAGTCTTATCCAATAGGATCCTATAGTTCTTTACCATAGATTGTTAACGTAAGGCTACTATCCTGGGTTATATATAAATTTTTGTTATTGTATTTCGATTCTAGCAGGAATTTATTCCAACCAATCAATTACTTTCTACTTCTATTCTGTATACTGGTAATCTCGTAGTGTTGTTCACACATAAAACCTCACGTAAAGGCTGGTTCGGGAGCTGTGGTTGTACGCAGGTTTGGACCGAAGATAAGAGTTTCCTTTAATTTTCCTCATTCATACCTTTAACATACTTTTGATGGTTCAGAACCAGGTGTTTAGACTATCAAGGTGAGATGCGGGTCTTGTTTAGGTATGGTAGAGAACTTAAGTTAGTGTAAAATCTCTCAGACATACTCTTTGCTTGTAGCTACTGATGTGTCATGAGGTTTAACCAATAGAAAGCATGCAGCCTTAGTAAGGTAATTTATTACAACCCAAATGTTATCGTACTCTTGAGGCGCTCTTTGACAAATTTTGACAATGAAGTCTACAATCATCTATCTTCTTCCTTATTCTAATCTTTCCAAGCGTCGTATTATTTCTCTTAGTTTCTGCCGTTGTCCTTCAAGTACTGGCTCGTAGGGTTTGGATATCTCTTCAATTGAATCGTGATAAAAGATGTCTGAGGCAAATATCGAGTCACGTGATCCATTGTTGTTTGATGGTAAACTCTCCATTGAATGTGAGGATGGCCGGACTCGGATACTATCATTTTGGTGAGAAAAGCTAACGTGACTAATGATGTGTACGGATACTTTTCCTTTATTTGTATACTAAGGTTGTTCTAAACTCGAGGCGTGTCTCTTAATTTTCACTTTCCTACTGTCGGTATAATTCTTTTGCTTCCCGATTTGTTGGATTTGCGAGTCCACTGTGAACTAGTCGGAGAAAGTCTAAACTTTGTCACATAGTGATGTCATGAGTCCCTTAGTGTGAAGCTGTTGTTTCTAACTGTAGATTGTTGATGGCATAGTTCTACTTGTCGGGTCCTTTGAAAATGTGTAATTAGTTGAGTAAACCCTTACTTAACCATTCCTGCAGTCGGGGGTCTCAGTCCTCAAAACTTTGTTAAACACAAATGTTGATGATACTTTGAGTCGTAATGTTGAGGAAAGGTTACCTCGCGATTTGAAGAGGCGTTAAGAGGGTTCCGTGCATTGTTCTAATCTTCCGTGAAAGCTTTGAAGCCTAATAATGTACTATCCTGACGTTCGTCGTAGTTGCTCACAGATCTACGGGGCAGGGTTTTGAAGATTGCTAGGCAAAAACATACGTGGATTTCAGTAAGGATGGTCAGCTCAATTTTTATCAGTTTCAAAGAAGGTGACTATAAGGTAGTGACTAGATAGGCGTTCAGCTGAGGATTTCGAATGGTACAAGCACGAAATGCCACTGGGGATAGAGTCATCTTAGAATGAATTCTCAGATGGTTCAAAGGCATGAGGTCATGGTTAAAGAAATCACCATTGACTCAAGTTGAGAGGTCAAAAGATTAGCAATTAATGAATATTACAAAGAGAATGCTCTCGGAATCAATATGTACAGTAACAGACTTTGACAAAAGGTATGTTTAAGCAACGGGTAGAAAAAATAGATATTTGCCCTAAAATTACGTCGGCCTAACGTATTTCAATTCAAGCATCCAAGTCAACTCCCCATGTTAGAATTTCAAGAGTTCACAAAATTGCTTCAGTCAGACATAGTATTGAAGTCAAGAATGAATGGTGGTGAAGGATCTTGACAATAACGAATGACGTTATGTTCTACTAATAGAGAGCTAGTCCAAGGATGTTGGCGTGCATTGAAGGGCAATCAAAGGTGAAGGCATGACTTATCCAAGGAAAGCTTCAAAGTCAATGGTATTTTCTAGGAGAAATTTCCCGATAAGGTTACTAATAAGACTTGAGTGGAGGAGAATTATCTACGAATGATACTGGGTAGCATTGTTGGGGACCGATGCTAATAGAAGGAAAGAAAAGCAAATAATTTTAACCGGTATAGAAGTTGATACAAGGGTTTGGGAAAGTAAACTCGTAAAGGTGATGTTACGGGATTTTAACGGTGTTTTCCTCATAACTTGGGCTACTCCTAATGCCTTATCATCTAGGGTTGGTTAACTTATCGGAGGTTTGATCGTCTATTAACTATCTAAGAGAGTGTCGAGATTAGGTATGATTTTGATCCTTTTTAGTTTGAGATTATGAGATAGCTTATGATTTTGAGATAGTTTTATAACGAATACTTGCATTTCATTCATCCCCGTAACTGGTACAAAATTCACATAGCACACACACAACCTTCAAACAAAAGAAAAAAGCACAATGCCTAACGTACTAAAACCTAAACAAACAAACGCGGATAAAAGTGGCAAACAGTTGTCTCGCGTTCCTAAGTGCTTCATAGATGCCGTAGCAACGCCACTGCACTTCCACATGCCAGAAGCCCTCCGACCCCATACGAGTCCTGTTGATAATGGCAATTGGTATCTCCAGGTACGTTTTTGGATCGTTAAAGTCGATTTCCGGGTTGCCCGAGTTGATGATTCCTCTCCTATCCCTTGGTTTCTGTGTCTACATCCACTTTGCATCCATCTTGTCCCCTAATAGCCTTTTGAATCCCGATGGTAGCTTCAAACGGTATGTGATTTCATCACATCTCTCCAATACCCTCAGTGGACCCATGTATCTCGGAAAAGACTCAGGCTTTTTCCACTTCCACGTCCTTTCGGGGAACACCCTCACATACACACGCTCTCCGATACGGTAGTCTTTACAGTAGTCTTGGCGGCTCCAGTAGATTACTGCATCCGTTGCTTCATCATCTTCTGGCTCTTGTGGCGGCGCCTCTAGCGGATTATAAAAGAAGGCAATGGCTCGCTCCTCATTCTCATCGTCATCCTCAAGTCCCTCCTCCTCATCTACTTCGAAGTCTACTTCATCCCCTACCACATCAAGTTCTTCATTTGCACATACTTCCTCGACCTCATCGTCTCCCTGAGCTGGCCACTTATCCGGAAACATCCATGCTAACAAAAATAAGTCTGTCGGGTCTTCCTCTTCGGAAGGTTCTTCCTTCGGGCCTGAGTCCTCTGGTTCTGATGCCGCACACTGTTTCCCGGCTGGTTCTGCGTCGGCCGCCATCCTAAGAAAGAAAGATAGAGAAAATTCTAAGATAAAGATTTTTAAGTTGTTAAAATTATACATGATAAATTAATAGTACAAACACTCTACAGAGTTTTATACGCTACAGAACTCGCGATCTCCCATTTTCCAAGGCCTAAAGGTTCACTAAACCTATGCTCTGATACTAAACTGTGACACTCTGTTTTCTGGGTATGTCGGGACATATGTAATTATAAGTAAGAGACATATTCTAACCGAATGTTCATAAATACTTAAGATAACTATTACATCATTTACGGTTCAAAGATTGTTCAAAATACTTAATAAGTACAGTCATCCATAAAAAAATTAACAAAAGTTACATCATGTCCGTAAAAAACTTGAACAAAAGATCAAAAAGAGACGTCCTACGTCTTCAAACTGCGTCGTTGGGATCGACCTGCTCCTATCACTCTCCCTTTTCTGCAAATTCTTCCCCTTCAATGAACCCTCCTTCCTCAAAGGGTCCCTCTTCGTCACCTATGGCATAATTGCCATGAGCCGGAGCTCAGAAGCAAATTCTCTAAACCGTCTAACAAACTCATGACAAGATATTCTACAATACATATCATATAACACCCAATGCGAAGTTACATGCTATTTATCATTTTCAATAGGATAAACATATATAAGAACAAAAGAATAAGTGTGCGATGCAAATGAATGCAATGCAGATGCCCAATCTCCAAGTACTTCATGAACAGTATCATGAATTCCACGCCGGGAATTACAGAGTAGACTTGATGGCTCTTGATCACCTTAACCTATCCTCGCCTCATTGCGAATAGTAAATTTTCATTG
>JAOTRH010231481.1:0-10163 GCA_034768845.1 Heliamphora exappendiculata
GAGAGAGGTTCAAGCTCATTAAGTTGTGTCCACTATCTTCACATTAATATAGTTTAACCACACGACGTGAATTTTATACAATAGAGAGGTTCCTATTAGGGGTCTCATTTTCATCTCTGAACTTATATAAATATAGATCCATTCCACATAAATCATGATTTAATTTAGGGTCCAAATAAAATTTCACTAATCTTTAGATCATTTTATGAATATAACCCAATTCCTTAAATCTCTAAAGTACAAGCTTTAAACAACTCCTTGATATCCTAAATTCAGCATGTAATCTATTTATCCCAACCCAAACCGCCAAATCGAATATCTGTTGAGGGTTTTAGAAATTATTCAAATATTTAAAGTTTCAAAGATTTAATCAAGAAATCAACACATGTTATGCCCCAAACATCCGAGTCACGCGAAAGCCCACCAAAACACCAATTTAAGAAAATATGTTTCATAGTTGATAATTAAAATGTACAACATTTGGATAAAAGCTCCCCACAGTTTAACTCTCATAAAACTGTAAATCATGCAATCTCATACATGAATAATAGTATCACCCCAAGGCGCACAAAACCAGCCTCAACAGGCGCCACATGTGTAAGTACATGTCCCAAAAAGGAAAACTACAGCAAGTCTTTCATCATCTCTGCACTAGGTCAACTCATCGTGCTCACCTGAAATAGTTTTACAGCAAAATCGCACACCGTGAGCCAAAGCTCAATAGAATATAGACAATAAAACTGTAAAGAAAATTATGCAATTATACACACATGGGCTCAACCACGGGTGCCAAAAAGGTTTTCTTTCCAAAATCACAAATTTTTCATCAGACTAACACGAGTCTCAAAAAGGTTTTATCTCATAAAACCCCCCATTTTTCATCCTTCAAACTATGCATATAATTCTAATAGATATCATGCCACAGTTAAGGGAAAGCTGTAAATAAACAGTAAGCTTGACTCAGGCCACACAACTGAGGAGAAAGATAAAATGTAATCCTATGTACCGACTCTGTCATACCGACAAAGGTAACAACTATAGACACTCGTCTATTATCCTGAACCCACAGGCTTAGTAATGACAAGCTCTATACGGAGTCACGACAACATACTCAATTTACGGGCAGAACCCGAGGGTACAGAGCACCCAACACAGCCACTCAATTTACGGGAACTAACCCGAAGGTACAGAGCACCTATGCTGCGCACGTTTTTGGACTTACACCAAGGAGCAATGGAAGCCCAACTCAACCAAACCTACTGTCACAGTACATCTAAGGAGAACATTTAAAAATCTATCGTAGCTCAACTACGAAAACCCGTAAAATGATTTATACCACGCATGTATAAAAAGATATTCAATCCATCAAAATGGAGATCTAAAACCATTTCTAACAAAACGTTTAAAAGGTGAGTCTCAACCCTACGGGTTAGCTCCAAACCTTTAAAATTACATTTTTTACCGTTTTCACAAAATACCTCATTTTCAAACCTCCTTTGAAAACTACGGATATCACGTACCCAAGACATGTATACAACCGAGAAAAGGCGTAAAAATCTCACTTTTATCCAAAAACCACGGTTTAAAACATGTAAACAATATTTCATGCATTTCTACCTGGTGAAAACAAGTATAACTGCATGTAACACCCTCATAACAGTAGTAGGTCTAGAATCCTACCTCGGAGAATAAAGAACTCGACGTCTCAAAACTGAACGGCATCATAACGAGAATCCGGTCGGATGTATGCAAGGCCCTCGGCCCCGAGGGCAAGGATCCACGAAGGAACCAACAACAAACCAAGCCCCGGGCCCTCAAAGCTAGAGAGAAGGAAGAGAAAATGAAAACTTAGCTCTTAAGAAAGCCTTTCCAAACACTCAAGCTGCCTGGAACCTCTTATAAGCGCGTAAAAAGGGCTATCCAGCCGACTAAAGAGGCAGCTTCAGTCGACTGAAGCCCCTCGAAGAGCGTGAACCGCCTCCAGTTCAGTCGACCGAACCAAGGAGTTTAGTCGACCAAACCTCACAAAAAGGCTACTGGAATTTCTGTTCTGGTTTTGGTCTCGATTTTGTGAAGAAAACATGATTTTTGATCCAAACACAAGCCAAAAGAGCTCCTACAAAATCCCAGAAAGCGTGTAACACATCTACACATACTTTTCTATAATTTTAAAGCATAAACCATGCATCGATACTGTTCATATACTAAAATAAAAGCGCAACGTATATAAACAACTCAAAAGATAAGGGTCAAGGTCTCACAACTCTCCCATCCTTAAGGAATTTCGTCCCCGAAATTCGTAACAAGGTCACGAGATAAAGAGATCTGGGTATCTGGCACGCATCCAAGACTCTAGCTCCCATGTAGCTTCATCAGCCCCGTGATGATGCCATAAGACCTTAACATAAGCGATCGTTTTGCCTCGCAGCACCTGCTCCTTTGCATCTAGAATCCTCACTGGGCGCTCCTCATAGGTGGCATCCTCATCAAGCCGCAGTTCAGCCCAATCTAATCCATGTGAAGGATCAGGCTCATACCTCTGAAGCATAGAAATGTGGTACACGTTATGCATAGATGCTAACTGAGGTGGTAACGCTAAACGGTAAGCAACCTCTCCAACCTTATCAAGAATCTCAAAAGGTCCAATGAAGCACGGTGATGGCTTCCCACTACGACCAAATCTCATCAAACCTCTACGTGGCGAGACCTTCAGAAACACATGATCCCCCACTACAAACACCAAAGGTCGCCTCCTCTGATCTGCATAACTCTTCTGACAGTTCTGCGTTGTCAATAGGCGCTGGCGAATCACAGCCACCTTCCCTATCGTCTCCCATACCATGTCAGGTCCCAAGACTGTGGTCTGTCCCACGTCTGTCTAACACATGGATGATCTACACGGCCTACCATACAAAGCCCCATACGGTGCCATTCCAATACTAGACTGATAGCTATTGTTGTATGCAAACTCTGCCAATGGTAGATGATCCTCCCACGAACTTCTAAAATCAAGGACACAAGACCTCTCAGCATATCCTCTAGAATCTGTATAGTCCTCTATGATTGGCCATCCGTCTGGGGGTGAAAAGCAGTACTGAACATCAAGTTCGTCCCCAAGGCCTCCTGCAGACTCTGCCAAAAGCGCGAAGTGAAGCGTGGATTTCGGTCTAAAACGATAGACACTGGCACTCCGTGCAATCTGACTACCTCCCTGACGTACAAGCCATTCATTCATTCTACCGAATCCCTTACCCGGATGGGAAGGAAATGTGCAGACTTCGTTAACCTATCAACCACAACCCACACGACGTCGTGTCCCCTAGGTGACCGAGGAAGTCCTGACACAAAGTCCATCGTGACATGCTCCCACTTCCACTTTGATATAGGCAACGACTGTAGCAACTATGCCGGTCTCTGATGTTCTGCCTTTACCTGCTGACAGGTGAGGCATCGGGAAACAAACTGGATCACATCTCGCTTCATCCCCGTCCAATAGAACTGACGGCGTAAGTTATGGTACATCTTTGTGCCTCCAAGATGCACGACAAGATGAGAGTGATGACACTCATGTAATAGATCAGCTCGGCATGACTCTGGCACAAACAACCTGCCTGCCAAACTCAAGACTCTGATTAGAACCACCAATCTATCCTGCTGTATCCTCGCCACTGGCAACGCAGTGTCATATCATCTGAGCCTCGTGGTCCACCTGCTAGACCTTTAGCACACGTGCTATCAACGTTGATCGAGTAACTACAGAAAATAAGGTGGCATCCGTCTCAATCTTCCTGAGGCACAAATCAAACTCCCCAACATCAGTAAACATGTCCCACTCACGCATAGCCACAGAAGCTAACGACCCGTGAGATCTCTTACTAAGCGCGTCTTCCACGACATTGGCCTTTCCTGGATGATACTGCAAATCAAAATCATAATCCTCCAATAGCTCCATCCACCGTCGTTGGCGCAAGTTCAGGTCCTTCTGCGAAAACAAGTATTTTAAGCTCTTGTGATTGGGGAAAACCTCAAAATGCTCACCATACAAATAGTGACGCCATGTCTTCAAAGTGAAGACCACAGTTGCCAACTCTAAGTCGTGTGTCAGGTAGTTCCGCTTATGCATCTTCAACTATCGAGAACCGTAGGCCACAACCTTGCCTTCCTGCATCAGAACACATCCAAGACCATCATGTGATGCATCACAATACACCGTATATCCCAAGCCTCGCTCTGGAAAGCTGACTCATATAACTCACTCCAAATAAACACAACTCCCTTCTGCGTCAGACGCGTTATCAGTGCAGCGAGTCTAGCAAAGTCCTTCACGAACCGTCGATAATAGTCAGCTAGACCCAAAAAGCTACGAATCTCGAAGACCTTCTTCGGTCACTCCCAACCAGTCACATTATTTGTCTTTGATGAATCCATAGCTACCCCATCTGTCGACACTACGTGTTCCAAAAATCTCACCTCAGTCATCCAGAACTCGCACTTCTCATACTTCCCATATAAGCGGTGCTCTCTCAAAGTCTGTAACACGATCCGCAGGTGGCCCTCGTGTGCCTCCCTGGTGGGTGAATATATCAGAATATCATCCACAAACACCACCACAAAACTATCCAAGTAAGGATGGAAAATCTGGTTCATCAGACTCATGATTGTTGCAGGTGCGTTTGTTAGACCGAACGGCATAACCAGAAACTCATATTGACCATAGCGAGTCCTGAAAGCGGTCTTCGCTATGTCCTTGTCCCTAATCCTCAACTGGTGGTATGTTGATCTCAAGTCAATCTTCGAGAAACAGCTCGAATCCCTTAACTATTCAAACAAGTCATCTATCCTCGGCATAGGGTACTTGTTCTTCACGGTCACCTGGTTCAGCTTCCTGTAATCGATACACAAACGCAAAGATTCATCCTTCTTCTTTGCAAAAAGAGTAGGAGCTCCCCACGGAGAAGTACTCAGACGTATAAACCCTCTGTCTAACAACTCCTGCAACTGTACCTTGAGTTCACGCAACTCAGCGGGTGTAAAACAATAAGACGGTATAGATATGGGAGAAGCTCCGGGAACTAAATCAATAGAGAACTCTACCTCCTGACTCGGTGGCAACTCAAACAGATCAACAGGAAAGACATCAGGATAGTCGCACACCACCGGAGGTAACACTCCTCGAACCCCAACTACCTCATCTAACATAAGGGCTGCAAAAAAAGGAACCCAGGTTGCCCTAGTTCAGTACAACACCTGCCATAGACCTTAAACCCTCATCCCGATCTCCCACAAAACAAAAGCAATCTCCTGTCGGCATACAAATCGTTACCCTTCGTCGATCGCAATCGATGAAGGCACGATAGGTGGTCAGCCAGTCCATCCCTAGGATGACATCAAACGCAGTCATGTCTAGGATAACAAGGTCAAACTCTAAACAATGATCGACGACCTCTAACACGCAGGATCTACAGACGAGACTCAATGTCACAACCCCACTCACAGGGGTCTCCACGCACATAGTACTACCCAACTAGTCCATTTGCAATCCCAAAGTAGATGCAAAAGTAGATGATATGAATGAATGTGATGCTCTGGTGTTGATAAGAACACTGGCTCATGATCTGAAGACTAGAAAGGTACCTCTGATCATGGAGGTGGTAGCAGCAACATCGGGTATGACCGGTTCTCTACAAGAACTGGGCTTTGCAAGAACGTAAGCTCTGGCCGGTCCACTACGGCTCTGAACTGCCGACTGCCTGCCCGACTGCACTGAAGGTCCTCCCTCTGCAAAACGGGACGTCTTAGCTCTAGGCTGTGTATACATCTGTCGTCCCTGGCCTGATGGAATAGCTGGTGCGCCTGCTGTACTCCGCGCACTCCCTCCTCCGGGGCAGTCCCTACGGATGTGCCCAGATTGGCCGCACTCAAAACATACCACTGGCCCTCTCCCCTGAGCCTGCGACTGTAACTGAGCCTGAACAGGCACTGCACTCCGATACTTTTCCGCACGATGCCCTGGCTGCTGGCATCTATAACAAAGAAGCCCTCTCTGCTTTGATCTTCCTGTTGAAGCTACGAGAGGAGTGGATGCAGAAGAATGGGGCGGATACGACCCTACCGGATGTAAACTCAAATCAGATGTCCGTCGACGCTTGTTCTCCATGCGCCCCTGATCCTGTGTGCTTCCCCCGCCCTGCTGACTCCTATATCCCTGTCTCTGCGCGTCTCATTCATAGTGTCCTCCACTTTCATAGCAGTCTCCACTAGCTCTATAAAGATCTGCATCCTAAATGCCGCCACTGTATCACGAACAACGGGCCCCAAACCCCTCTCAAATCATTTTGCACGGAACTCGTCAGTAGGTACGATCTCCTGTGCAAACCGAGATAGGCTAGTAAACTCAGCCTCGTACTCAAGCACTGCCATTGTCCCCTGCATTAGAAACATGAAGTCCTCTCTGTAGCGATCCCTCAGAGTCGCTGGAAATTATTTCTCCAGAAATACCTTCGTGAATGCATCCCCGATGCTTGCCACTGTGGTTTTAGCAAACTTCCACCACATATGAGCACTCCCTCTCGGCTGGAAGGCGGCACATATAACCCTTAGATCATCTTCCTCAATCTAAAGCGAGTCAAGGATCCTGGTAACCAGCTCCAGCCACTCGGTGGCAACTGTGGGATTGGGATCCCCAGAAAAGCTAGGAGGGTCCATACGGCGAAACTCACGCATCGCAACCGTCGCCCTCGGCTCAGGTATGGTCTCTCTCCCCTAGAGGCCTCAGCCAATTGCCAGATGGAGCCGACCATCTCACGCAACATATCTCCCTCAGCAACAGGTCCTTGGGGTGCATTAGCATCCCCAATATTTGGGACTGGAACGTCCCTTTGGCCAGAACCACGGCTACGGCCTCGACCTTGGCCTCGTCCTCCCCGCGTGGACATAACTCTATACGAAAGCAACATAAAAGGATAAGAATCCATACAACATGTTATTGCTAACGTAAAAGACAGATAAGCATGCTAACACATAGCCACGTAATATCATGTCATCACATCTCATATACCGAGGAGAACCGATAAGAAATACTTTTCACTTTGAACAACCTACTTAGATTCCTTGCTAGAAATCACGTTCGCAAAACATGTCTCTAACATGGTTCCCAAGTATGTTAATCCAAACGTTCAAAGGCAAGACTAATCAATCCTAAGGTCCAACCTCCATACCCACGTACACACCACAACCTATCATGCTATGTTAGGAAAATGCTGTAACACATGCAATCAAGCACACATACATCCTCACAAGATGATGTACCCTCTTTCTCATGGCTCATAGGTATTCAAACCCAGAGCTCTGATACCAAGTTGTCACGCCCCAAACATTCGGGTCACGCAAAAGTCCACCAAAATACCTATTTAAGAAAATAGATTTCACAGTTGATAATTAAAATGTACAACATTTGGATAAAAGATCCTAACAGTTCAACTCTCATAAAACTGTAAATCATGCAATCTCGTACATGAATAATAGTATGGCCCCAAGGCGTAAAAAACCAGCCTCAAAAGGTGTCACATGTGTAATACATGTCCCAGAAAGGAAAACTACAACAAGTCTTCAGTCACCTTTGCACTAGGTCAACTCATCGTGCTCACCTGAAAAGGTTTTATAGCAAAATCTCACACTGTGAGCCAAAGCCCAATAGAATATAGACAATAAAACTGTAAAGCAGGCTATGCAATTATACACACACGGGCTCAACCACGGGAGCCAAAAAGGTTTTCCTTTCAAAATCACAAGTTTTCCATCAGACTAACACGAGTCTCAAAAAGGTTTTATCTCATAAAAATTCACGTTTTTCATCCTTCAAACTATGCATATCATCCTAGCAGATATCATGCCACAGTTAAGGGAAAGCTGTAAATAAATAGTAAGCTCGACTCAGGCCACACAACTGAGGAGAAAGATAAAATGTAATCCTATGTACCGACTCTGCCATACCGACAAAGGTAACAACTATAGACTCTCGTCTATTACCCTGAACCTACAGGCTTGGTAATGACAAGCTCTATACGAAGTCACGACAACGTACTCAATTTACGGGCAGAACCCGAGGGTACAGAGCACCCAACACAACCACTCAATTTACGGGGACTAACCCAAAGGTACAAAGCACCTACACTGCGCACGTTTTTTGACTTACACCGAGGAGCAATGGAAGCCCAACTCAACCAAACCCACAGTCACGGTACATCTAAGGAGAACATTTAAAAACCCACCGTAGCTCAACTACGAAAACCCGTAAAATGATTTATACCACACATATATAAAAAGAGATCCAATCCATCAAAATGGAGATCTAAAACCATTTCCAACAAAATGTTTAAAAGGTGAGACTCAACCCCGCGAGTTAGCTCCAAACCTCCAAAATCACGTTTTTTTATCGTTTTCACAAAATACCTCATTTTTAAATCTCATTTGAAAACTATGGATATCACGCACCCGAGACATGTATACAACCGAGAAAAAGCGTAAAAACCCCACTTTTACCCAAAAACTACGGTTTAAAACATGTAAACAATATTTCATGCATTTCTACCCAGTGAAAACAAGTATAACTGCATGTAACACCCTCATAACAGTAGTAGGTCTAGAATCCTACCTCGGAGAGTAAAGAACTCGACATCTCAAAACTGAACGGCGTCAGAATGAGAATCCAGCCGGATGTATGCAAGGCCCTCGGCCCCGATGGCAAGGATCCACGAAGGAACCAACAACAAATCAAGCCCCAGGCCCTCAAAGCTAGAGAGAAGGAGGAGAAAATGGAAACTTAGCTCTTAAGAAAGCCTTTCCAAACACTCAAGCCCCCTGGAACCTCTTATAAGTGCGTAAAAAGGGCTGTCCCATCGACTGAAGAGGCAGCTTCAGTCGACTAAAGCCTCTCGAAGTGCGTGAACCGCCTCCAGTTCAGTCGGCCGAACTAAGGAGTTCAGTCGACCAAACTCCCAAAAACTTATTCAGTCGACCGAACCTCACAAAAAGGCTACTGAAATTTTTGTTCTGGTTTTGGTCTCGATTTTTTGAAGCAAACATGATTTTTGGTCCAAACATAAGCCAAAAGAGCTCATACCAAACCCCAAAAAGCGTGTAACACATCTACACATGCTTTTGTACAACTTTAAAGCATAAACCATGCATCGATGCTGTTCATATACTGAAATAAAAGCATCATGTATATAAACAACTCAAAAGATAAGGGTGGTCAGGGTCTCACAACACATATCTCAACAAAATATCATACGCTAGTCAAAATCCTACCTTGTTGTGCTGCAGCGCCTCAGAATTTCACCAAACCTCAAGGCCCTAGGGCTTTAACTCTCCATCAAATTAGCTTCCAGGTGGTTCGACGCGAAGCTCTCATGGTGTAGAGCTCAATTGCCAGGTGGCGTCATCTAATGTCGTAAGAAACTTGGTCGATTTTTTAGGAGAGGCAGACTTCGGAGCTTGTAACTCCATCCATGGCTAAACGAAACAGGGGAGAAGAAGATGAAGAGGATGCGTGGGTTTGAGTGTGGTTGTCGGCGAGGGAGGGTGGGGAAGACGACGCCAGCAGTCATGGTGGCAGGGCGAAAGAGGTGCGCGATGACGATGGAGGTGGTGCAGCGTCGATGGTGGTTTGGCAGGGACAACAGCCGTGCGGTGGCGACGACGTCTGTTAATTCAAAGAGAAGAGAGGAGGGAGGACGCACCACGGGTTGGGGATCTAGTTTTGCAGAGAGACGAGGGGTGAGAGCTGGGGCGCAAGTGTGGAGAAGATGAGAAATTAGGCGTGAAAGATGAATGGGGCGCACGGGTTGGGGCTGATGAATAGGCGCGAGGGAATGTTTGGGCGAGATTTTATTTTTTTTCTTTTTGTGTAAAATGCAATCTATTATTAAATCTTTACTCTCTAAAGAGAATTTATTATATAAATTTTTTATTTTTTCTCAAAACATCATAATAATTCTATGTATTGTGTATTTAATTTAGTTTTTTTTATATAATTTATTTAACTTTAGTAAATTTTTTAACATTAGTCTATTTTCTAATACATCTCATCATGAAAAATTAAAAAAATAAACATCATAATATATATTTATAATCCATAAACTATTACTAATAGATAAAAAATA
>JAOTRH010231492.1:0-10163 GCA_034768845.1 Heliamphora exappendiculata
GGGGATACTGGAAAAAGAAGGATTTCATCCAAAGTTGGCCCTTCTCAGAAAAAAAAACTCCACTCCACCACCACCGATCCGTGCGCAATGAAACCCAAATATACTGCTCATCTGCATGAAATATTTCCGGTCCTCCCGGAAAACCAGCCGGGTTTGGTTGAATTGAAATGAAGTTGGTGGTACTATAGTAAATGAGCACACAAGAAGAAATTACATTCACGTTTGATGTGCTGAAATCGATCAGGCTGCATCCACACTGAAAATATTAGTGCGTGGTGTATCTTCTGCTCGACAGCCGGATCAGAGGGGAGTGGAGAAATTGTGACCTGCGTACACATACCTTTTCCAGAACTACTTCGGCCTGGCCGGGTATGCTTGTGTGTGTGATACGTGGGACTCTCCACAGAATCAAATAATATCATAAAGGGAAATTCTACATGCTCTTCTTCTCTCATTCATCATCATTCTATAAAAAAGAGATCTTTACATCTCGTTTTTCTTTTTTCCCCCAAATATGAACTTACCACCCAAACTTCATGTAAACTTAATTTGATAATATAGCTTTATGATAGATATTTTGTCACTTTAGCAATTTATTTTTCTGCTCTACTTTTAACTCACTAATTCTAAGTACTGTTCTGATAGAATATACGCCAGAAAATCCCAAGATAACTACACAATGTTGTCACAATTATCACCTCAGTTGCATCTATGAGTGGATGGAGAGAAGCGAAAAATGTCCAATTTGCTCAAAGGTAATATGGTTCTTCACGTCTTGTTACTTTATTGTACATAATTTCCTTTGTCTTCAACATGATATGCCTGTTTCTTGCTTCAGAACATTGCTAGAATATTGCAACACGCACCATTTTTACATTTTGTCCCCGTTAAGTTGAAATGGAGTTCAGACATTTTGATAATACATGAAAAAGATAGTAGTCTAATGTACGAAGATCACGCATTCAGGGTCTGATATCCATTTATATGTTGTTTGTCTCCTACATGCAGAGACGTTATTTCCGTGTGCATCTTGTGTGGTTTATGAAGCTTCTTAAGTACTTAATCAAGTGAAAGTTAGTAGTAAATTACATGACATTGAACAGGACTTTAGAGGTTTATTTGGCAGTTTGAGACATCACATTATTTGTAAACTCTCCACTAAAACAGGATAGCAAGAAAACTTGCTATTGTGCTATTTTGACTGAACTTTGCTTCTCTCTGGATTGAATATTAATGCGCATGAATTAACACTATATCCCATGTCACCAAACTACTTTAATTATTAAAGTTTCTAGCTTGATGAAGGAATTTAATGAGTAAGACAAGCACAATCTGCTAAGAGAATTGAACTCCTACCATATGATACAATGCTTAACTATAAATGAGAAGTTATGTACCCTTACTAAGTACTTGGATTTGTATGACATGCTGGAGACTTCAAATGAAATCAGACTACAAAATGGGTGCCACTGCGGCAGTGCCCACAAGGTGCCCAGCATAGAGAAATTTGAAAAGGCTAACACGAGTTAGTCTTGGACTGGGAGAATCATATCTTTATATCTTGATTTCCGGAAATGTCTTGCAACCTTGGGAGTATAATTATTATCTTAACAAATTTGTTTTACTTCGGATCTACATTATATTGACATTCTTTGAGTACTTTGGCAGTTGATGGTATTTGACGAAACGACTTGATTTTGACGGTTTTGATGTAAAGACCAAACTCGGATGGGAAAACTACGTGGAAAAGAAAAAAAAGAAACTGCACTAATAGCTGTGAATGGCCCATACTGTGAAATTGTTCATAGCAAAGTTTTGGTTTTGCCGTAGGTAAGTACACGTTTTTTTGATAGGATGTTCTCTCGTGTTAGATTCTTGTGAGAAAAATTATCGTTCTTTAATTATTAAATTCTTTTATTATCAGATTCATGCGAGGATAATTATCGTTCTTTTATTAGTAGAGATGCATGGATTTATTGAGAAAACTCACGTCTGTAAACAGAGGCATACTTATGCTCCATTCAATATTTTTCAAGGGATATTTCTCTTTTATTAGTTGTTTTTTTTCACGGCTTGATTTGTTTTAATTACAATCTTGCTGTTTGAAGATTGGATTGGAAATGAAACAAAGCTAAGAAACCCAAAAAACACTTTGAGTCTGTGCTTGGAGGGCGGAAAATGGAGAAAGATAGTTTTAAAAAATTAAATAAAAGCAAAGCTAATTATTTCCTCTTTTTTTTTTTTCATTTTGTTTGGTTTGGAAAATGACAAAATAATTAATGAATTAATGGAGAGATGTTTTACGAATCAATCTTGATACATGTAGATCCATACATAGAATCAGACACCCTCACATCAGATGGGTTGCACCAGCGGAAATTCTAGAAATATTTTTTGGGTAATACAATTACTAATTTAGATTTTGGAGGTTATGTTCTGGAGTTCAGGTTCAAGGGGCCAAGTTTGGAGGTTCAGAGCCCGAGTGTCGAGGGTTGAGGTTAGGAATCTAGGGGGCCCGGGGGTCTATTGTCGAGGTGGAGGTTCGGGGTATCAAGGTTCCCACCAACATCGCTGCCATTGCTTTCACCACCACTATTATAATCAATTTTAACATTATTATTTCTACCAGCACTATTATTTTTAAAATTACAACTAAATACATGAAAATATTTTCTTCCTAAAAAATTGTCTTTCATCGAAATAAACGGAGCGTAAGTATCAAAAAATAAGATCTTTGTATATAGATGGATTTTTATAATTGCCCTCGATAGGTTTTTGTATTTTGAAACTATTGTATAATAACTTCGTTATCTCCTATTAGGTCCCACAATTGGCTCATTATAATTTTTATTGTTGAAAATGCTCTTTCTATTATTGCAGTCATCGTTATCGATGCTAACTTCACCAGTAACTTTTTGACCAGGTGTTCATACTTCAAAATTATTAATAAAAATATAAAATTTGTATGTATGTATATATATAATTTAAAAGTAGAGTTATTCTTGGATTTCACTTCTTGTAAAAAAAATGTGTTTGATGATGTATTTTGTATCCGTCAATGTAGCATTTTTTTTTACTAAAAATGTGCAAATAAATTGCTAATATGTTCAAATTCGTCGACTCAACCCAATCCAACTCAATTCAATCCATGGTAGTTGTGTGTGAGTAGATTGGATTGGGTGAGTTGGATAAAAAAAATAAGGAGAGTGAATTGATTACAGGTTATATTTCTTTAATCTGCTATCAATCCAACTCGTCTAAAGTATATAATTATCATGTTTCTTCATACGACGAATTTCAATCTTACATATATTTATATTTATATAATTTTTTATAATTTATAAAGAACAAATTAAAATATTTATTATTTTAATTACTACTTTGTAATTTATATGTTGTAAATATTTCTTTTAATAAGCATGTAATGTAAATATTATTGTTATAGATATTTAAATATTATTATTATTACTGAATTATTTTTATTATTTTTAGTTAATCTTTTACTTGACGTATTAAATACGATTTCTTTTAAAAAATTACAATATGTTTTTATTTTTTAAAAATAAATTTTAAAAAAATAATATTAAAATTTTACAAAATTTTAACCCGCCAAACTGCATAAATTACAGATTAAAACTGTTAAAAAATAACAGTTAACCCGCTAATTTTGATGATTATCAATGGGTTGATTGTGAATTGAAAAAACAACCGTTCTGCAAAAAAATAAATTTGTCAAAAAAAATTTCCTTCATCCATCATAGGCTAACCCGCGCACACCCCATGATTAGATATAAGAATGGATGGCATATCTTATTTTCTTATTTCACCAGTCTCTGTCCTTCTCAGCGAGAAACAAAATATTTCTGGCGAATAATTAAAAATATTTATTAATCATGAGGGGCAAAGCATCCATAGTGGCACGATTGTATTGGGTCGAGAGTGAGGTCAAGCTCGTTCCTCAAAGCATCTAAAAAAGGCTTATATTAATTACCTAAAAAAAAGGCTTATATTACACTTGAGAGAGAGATGATTACCAGTTTAGAAAGAGAAGTTGCTGTGATAAGAGTCATGATGAATCTGCAGGGCCATTGTTTTGCTGCTTCCATTGTTCCTTCTCTGCTATTGTCTTCTCTTTATCATTGATCTATTTTAGTATTTTCATCCAAAAAAAGGTCACAATATTAGCCTCTACCGTTCTCGTAGATTATTTCTGTGCAGTTTTTGTTTATCAAATGGCAAAAAAAATGTAAATTTCATTGAAGTGAAGAAATACAATAAGGAAGAATCAAATTACGGCATCATTGCTTAAAAAAAATGCATCCTAACTAAGTTGGCACCCACTTCCAAGCCAATCAATTGCCATCCGAAACCCCAAAAACAAAGAGTTGGCAAGATACATACCAAAATAGATAAAAAGTGACCAAACTACAAACTTTGCAAATCCTAAGCTATATATATCAATATTGATTGAATAAGAGGCAGCTCTCATTTTCATCCTAAGCCAAAATGTTGTTCTGAACTTTCAAAAATCATCCCATATCAGTTGGGGTTAGTTGGCCCAATCCTTTCAATAATCTCATCCCATTTCGGTTCAATCCTTTCAACAAAAAAAAAAAAAAAAGTTGGTTTCTAGCAGGTCAGCAGCTCATATTGACCACAATACAACAAATAGAATGGCATCCCATATCACTTTTCATATCCTCTTGAACTTCCAACCTTGCCACCAGTTGGGAAGCTCTTTGATTGATGAAGAAGAAACCCATACTACATCCCACCAATTTAAACATGTAGACCAGGTTCTCCAAGCCTCCATACATAAGAAAAGTGATCACCATTTGTTTTTGTAAAAAAAATTTATCGAACATTGAAATACTTTTATTAACCTCATAAAACCACAACTTTTTTTTTATATATTTCAAGGTATCCGAACTAGCTTACATGCACCTCAACTAATCCCCAACTCAAACAATGCAGAAATTTTAGTCCTCCCCAATCGTGCAAGCAACTGAAACATTGAAATTTTGGGGGAACTACATTATCCCAAATCAGCTTCCGTGGCACAACAATCTTCCCTCCCCTCCTCTTCAAACATATATTATATACTGAATGAACAGAAAACGAACTTGATAAACTAACTTTCCTTGCCAAAAGATTCAATCCAGATTCTATCATTAATTAAGCTGGGAACATTCAACAAACAAACTTCCAAATGCGTGAGAACCTCTTCGTCCCATGCGAAAAGATTTGTAGGAAAATGCCACTTCCATCCATCTTCTCTTTTGGAGTTAAACACCTCAGCTAAGCTAGCATCTTTATTACATGCTAGAGTGAATAGTCTGGGGAAGAGATCCTTGATACTACCCTATTGTAACCATTTATCCTTCCCAATTAGAATTATTGCCCCATTTCCAGCCTTGTTCTCAATATTTTCAACAAACTAGTAAAACAATTTGAAAACTCTTGGATATGTAATAAAAGATATTTATATCCTTATTTGTGAATTTCCTACCGTACCGGCCTATATATATAAGTTTTAAATATTCGTCAATACCTATCGAAATTTTAAATTTTCAATATCGATATTATGGAACGTACCTCCACATAAGGATAAAATGTTCTCAACGAAGATCCATTATGTCGGGAATTCTGAAATCCTACAAAATGAGAGCACCATTAGTGTCCCGACCGGTGTAACCGGCTGGAGGCACTTCGATGCTTAATTTAGCCACATTCATAATGAAAAATAATATAATATTTGTATAAACACATGGTTGCATACTTTTACCTGCAGGATTCAGTCCTTATTTATAGGGTAAGAGTCATTTTTCATAAAAAAATACTAATTATCTTTTGGAATAATTTTTTAAAATTTTTTTATGCATATCACAACTATATTAAAGATGTGATTTTATCTCTTTAAGAAGATATGATTTTATTTTTTTGGAGAATTCTATCCCATCCAATTACCCACAACTTCTACTTTCTTTAATCATAGTGAAAATGAATGGAAGTTTTTATTTGTTCAACACTCTTTATGCTTTTGGGAGGATTTTTCGTCGCAAATTTTTTTTATCAATCTAGAGATGACTTTTGTTCACCTGAAGGTGACTATTATATTTCAACGTTTGCATTTATTTATCATATTTCGACAAGTCAAAAGAGCTTGTCTTTAACACTTAGAACTTATTTATCTCCTAATTGTATTAGATTATTCCTTTACTGTGGAAAGTCGGAAGGCTTGCTCACCCCTTAACTTTTGTTTTAGTCAAACTTAGGCGAGCCCATACATTGGCTTTGAGAAGTTTGGAACTTTTTTAACAAAAGATGATTTATCGGCCGTAGAAGGTCGAGAGATTTGTTCACCCTTGGCTTTTGTTTTAGCCAAACTTGGTGGTGAGCTCGTACATTGACTTTCAGAAGTTTTGATTTTCTTTAATGCTAGATTATTGATCGACGGAAGGTCAAGAGGTTTATTCACCCTTTAGCTTTTGTTTTAGCCGAACTTGAGTAAGCCCGTATATTGGCTTTGAAAAGTTTTGATCTTCTTTAACATCAAATTATTCATCGATCGCCAAAGGTCAGGAGGGTTGTTCGCCCCTTAGTTTTTATTTTCATTTGTTCTTTCTTTTTCAGTGCTTCCTTTAATGTTCTCATCCGATCCGCTTGTCTGGTTGTGTTGTGGATTAGCCCTTCAAACACTTCCTCAGCATGTAATTCCCGCTTCCAAATCTGAAGATGTCAGCTTAATGAGGAGAGCAATTCTATTCATTCAGGAGGATATGCACATTAACGAGGTTCAAGAAGTCCCTCATCCGGATTCTAAACATAATCTCACTGCTAAGCATGTAAGAATGTATCGAGGTCCCATTCTCTTGCACCATTTGTTTCCTTTTTTGCATTTGATTCCGTAGCAGGCCATATTTGTGTTGCCATCGATTTGCTATTAAAGCTCGAATATGTCAATCAAGGTTCTGATAGAAAATGTGTTTGAGCAAGTGAGATTTGATTGCAATGAGATTTGTTGATACCTGATGCACTGAAAAAGGGTTGATGCTTTTTTAATTGTAGAATTGATTTCAGGAATGCGAATGAAGATTGGTCTTTTTTACTAATTCCTTTTCAATTGTTGTGCTTTGATAATCATAGATGTTGGCTCATAAGTTCTTGCCATCACTCCACGTACAGCATGATCGATTTCTACGTTGTATTTTATCCTTTTTTTTATTTTTTATTTTTTGAACACCAAAAAAGAACTTTATATATTCACAGAAGCCACAGGATTGGCAAGCTGCCAAACGCACAAGCTCAAAAAACATACAACCGGAACAAAGAAAACCAAGCCACAATGAGAAGATACAGCTCCTTGAAGCAACACCAATGTTCAAGGAGTCAAATCGGTCTACAAAAGCAAGCACAAAGCTATACAAACCCAGCCCCCTGTTGTCCCCCAAGCCAATTGCAGCGAACTCCCAATGCCATTGCTGCTGCATAAAGCCAGGCCATTGCATGAGAGAAGCAAAAGAAAAAACAGCTCAACATGGCCACACCTATCTACCTAACATGTAGAAACCAAAATGGCAGTACACCCGGCAGAGAAAACCAAATTGTAGCAGCATAACAGTATGGCTTGGCAGCCAGCAGATTTAGCATGCAGCAGGGGTAACAGAAGTTCAACCACAGCCAACATAGCAGCGCCAAAATAGAATTCACGATAGTTGCAGACCTCTTTTGCACACACACCTAATGGGCTGTATCTTCTCTTGGTTGTCATTAGGATCGTTGTTTCGATTTGCGCTTGAGTTTCAGTATCTTGACTTCGCGAATCTTATAGATGAATTGATCTGTTGATATATCCTTCACCCCACTCATCGTCTTGATCCAGAACGCCATTCTCAACTTGATTAACTCCATCAACCCCTCCCAGTCTGCCTTTGCTCCTTTGAACAAAACCTTATTTCACTCCAGCCAAATCGACCAAATGCATGAGAAAAACAAAGTTTTCCACAACCTGCCCTCAAAATTCCTGAGAGGAGATCCAAGCCACCATTCCATCAGACCACTGAAAGAAGAAAGGCTACCCATTCCATCCCCCACCACGAAAGAATTCCACACCACATTTTCCATGCAAAATTGCATCCAACCAGTAGATGATTCATAGATTCCACTACTTCGTTGCAGAAGACGCAGAGGATGTTGTCTGATCCTAAAATAATCCCTCCCCTCATTAGGGTTTCCTTAGTCGCTATTCCTCCTAAGACCGCCCTCCAACAAAATATTTTGCATTTAGGTGGTACTGAGTTGGCCCAAATTAGTTCCTCCTTTTCGAGTATCCTTTTCTCCCCTTTTTTGAGTTGGCTTTGGAATGACTTCGTGGAGAAGGTGCCGTTTGGATCCATTTTCCAAGTTATCCTATCCTCCTTCTCTAGTTTTAATATCTGGTTTGCCACTGCATTTCGAATAAGACTGTATTGCTCTTTCTCCCATTCAAACAACTTCCTTCTGAATAGATGCTCCCCTGGTTGGCTCATGTCCTTACTACAGTCCAATTCTTCTATCATTGAGTGGAGAGAGATCTTGAGCAGATTGGTACTATTGAACAACCTAGGGAATACTTCTTTCAATGGTTTGTTGCCCCACCACGCATCTCCCCAGAAGTTTACCTTCCTTCCATTCCCTATCTTAAGCACCAGGTTGTTTCTTAGATTATCTCTAGTCTTTGGATTCTAGGGATCCCCCAAATCGATAATTGCCTTCTATATTGCTATTGCCTTGCTCTTTTTCTCCATACCTGGTAACCAGACATCCCCGTTGATCCCATACTTAGAGCATATCACCTTTCTCCATAATGCTTGCCTTTCCGTACTAAATCGCCCCCACCATTTGGCTAATAATGCTTGGTTCTTTATCTGCATGGATGTGACACCCAGTCCTCCCTTCTCTTTGCTGGTGGTAATTTTGTTCCATCCAATAAGATGTAGCTTTTTCTCCCCCTCCTCCTCCCCTCAAAGGAATTTCCTTTGTATTTTCTCTATTAAGTCTCCCACTACCCTAGGCATTTGGAATAAGGAGAGATAGTAAATAGGTAGATTTGATAATGTGGATTTTAGCAAGGTCAACCTCCAAGCGAAAGATAGAAAGCGTCTTTTCCAAGTTTTTAGTCTCTTTTTGAAACTCTCAATGACTGGATCCCAAGTTTTTACCCTTCTAGGGTCTGCGCCCAACGGTAGGCCCAAGTATTTGATTGGGAACAAACCATGTTTACACCCCAATCTGTTAGCTATTTGCTCCAATCTGGTTTCCTGTATCCCAATGCCACTGAGCATGCTCTTATGAAAATTCACTTTCAACCCGGAGATTAGTTCAAAACACCTAAGAATCCTCTTTATGTTTAATAATTCCTTCGGGTCATCTTGGCAGAATAGTATAATATCATCAGCAAACTGCGAATAAGTAATTGTTGGCCCATTATTCCCAATCCTCGCACCTTTGATAAGACCAGCCCTTTCTGCCCTTTGGAGTAAAATGTTGAGACCTTCCGCTGCTATGTCAAAAAGAAAAGGGGAGATGGGATCCCCTTGCCTAATACCATTTTTCATAGGAAAGTCCTTAGTCACTCCACCATTCACCAGAACTGAAAGAGTGATGGTTGAGATGCATTCTTTAATCCAACTAATCCACCTTTGACCAAAACCCATGTTTTCTAGCATGTCAAGAATATACCTCCAACTAAGGCTGTCATAGGCCTTATGAAAATCTACTTTTAAAACAAACCCCGAGCTCTTTTCCTTCCTCCAGAGATCAACTATCTCGTTGGCGATCATAATGCCATCCATTATTTGTCTGCCTCGCACAAAAGCCAATTACCGTTCATCTATCAGTTCATGCATCACCCTTTTTAATCTATTAGCCAACGTCTTGGATATGATTTTATAAATAGAACTAACCAAACTAATAGGCCTGTACTCGCTAAGATGTTGAGGGTTACCTACTTTTGGAATGAAAATTAAAAAGGTAGCATTGATACCTTTAGTCAGTTTCCCATTAAGATGGAATTCTCTCATGAATTGTAGTACATCCCCTTTGATCAGCCCCCAGAATTTCTTGATAAAGTTAAAATTGAATCCGTCTGGGCCAGGGGCCTTCCCACCAGCACAACAAGCTAC
>JAOTRH010231503.1:0-10163 GCA_034768845.1 Heliamphora exappendiculata
TACACATACTTGAGCTTTTATTATAAACTGAGATAATTATAGAGAAAAGAGAGTGGGGTTTTATAAGAGAGAAGTTACGTAACTTTTTGTATGGATTTTGGAAGTAGTGCAGCTGTTTTTTTCTCTTACGGAGAAACTCACTCCACTGTGCCCCTAAACTTATTACTTCAGTTCCAATTAATTCTGCTCATTTTAAAGCCCTGCCTTCCTTTCTCATTGCAATAATTGCCAGTTAAGCCACCTCAAGTTTTTCATAAAGTGATGTAACATATTACCCTTTATGGCTTCTTGGCAATAGGTGCAAGTTTGATGGAATTAATAATTAGTTGGTGTTAGTTTGTAAATTGATAATAAAATTAAATTATAAATAAAATTGAATTAAATTTTTTTGTGTTTGACTTAAATAGAATAATATAATAAATTACACAAACTTATTTTTATTTTTGAATGAAACTAAAAAATGTGTAATAAAATTATTTTAGTTCATTTTCAAATTCACCCTTGGTTTGGATTTGATTCGGAAAGGAGTTTTGGACTTATAATTGAAATTTACATTATTACTTGAAGGTAAAATGGGCAAAAGCCTTTTAATTTCATCACCAGATTAACAATAACTTGGCAAAAGCCTTTTAATTTCATCACCAGACCCTTAATTTGGCATTAAGGGTGCATGGTTGGGAAAATAATTTGCATGAAACAATATAGATCGACTTTTAATGAATAAATAAGATACAAGAATGACACAATTATTATACATTACATATTTTTATTTTTTAAAAATACTATGTACGCAATGTCACATAATACTCTGTGAGTACCTAATAATTTTCTTATGTGTTATGAGTATTGTAGTTTTAAATACCATACTTTTTTTTGAAAAAATAAATACCATTCTCTATTAGTTGTTAGAGTCCAATACATATTATATACCATTTTAGAGAAAAATTGATATGTTAATTATTTAATTTTGTACTAGCCAAATAATTCTAGGTAGGTACCAACTCATAATTAATTTATTTTAAAATATATTTTATATTTCTTTATTTCAGTGACTTGTAAAGTTATTTAAAATTTATTTTAAAGTTAGACGAGTATTTTTTTTTAAAATTTAATATTGATGAATTGTAAGATTATTTAAAAAAAATTTTAAAGTCCGATGAGTTTTTTAAGAATGTTTTAAAGTCTTGGTGATGCATAAAATTATTTGAAACTTGTTTTAAAATTTGACGTGTCTTGAATTGAAGAATATTTAATATTTTCGTGACTTATAAGATTATTTAAAATTGTTTTAAAGTCTAACATAATTTTTAAGAGCATTTGAAATTCTTAGTGACTTGTAAAATTATTTAAAATTATTTTAAAGTCCAACAAGAGTTCTAAAACTTAACAATGTTAATTCTTCATAAAAGAATATTAAATATTAAATTTACATTGCTTTTAAGTTAATTATCTCATTATAAATTATAAAATTTAAAACTATTTTAAAATAATTAATTAAATGTTATATTAGATAAGTGTATATGCTATACTAAACTATTTATTGTTCAAAAATATTTTAAAATAAAATATATATAATATTTTACAACGATAAATTTAAAATAGTGTTTAGTATTTTATCGGTAGTGGTATGTACCGCACCATTATGAAAATTTGCCTTCTTTTGATTATCAGTTTTAAGTCGATTTTTTTACTTTTAACTTAAAACTTAAAAAATTAAAAGGTTTTGTTTTTCATCCATTACTTTTAGCCTATTTACTTTTAAGTTTTTTTTTTTCATAATAATTTTCAATGGTACTATTTTGACTTTTTTAGTTTTTGATTTTTTTTTTACATACAAGGGTAAACTTGAAATTTTATATCCGGCTTATTTGGTTTAAAGTCAATAAACTGGCTTAAAACTATAGCATTGATTGGCAACTTAGCTTATTTGGCCTTTTCGCTAAAAACACACAAAAAAATAACTTTGCCCGTTTAGAAAAAAAATAAAAATGTAAAAAAGTAGAAAAGTTAAATCAAAACACAACTCCCATAATATTCAAATCAAACTTTCACTACTTTTAAAATACAACAATTTTCTATATTCATAACTTTTTTACTACTACTACCAATTATATATAATTGTTAATATCAAATATATAAAATAGTAAAATTGTCAATTTAAAATAAAAAGCAAAAAATCTAGCTTTCTATCCAAATAATCAACTTAAAAAAAGTTAACTTAAAAATTAAGTTAGCAAATAATCTATTTTGAACTCAATTTAATTTTTGTCTGTTAAAAACACAAAAAACAAAAAAAAAACCAACTTTTAAAGTAATTACCAATCGGAGCCTATGTTCCCAAACGAACACTTAGGCCCCGTTTGGGTAAATGGCTTATTTACATATTTGCTTATTATAAAATAAGCAAAAATGGAAATAAGCAAGTTCGTTTGGCTATCTTTATTTTTAAGTGACTTATTTACTTATTTTTGCTTATTTGACTTATTTAGTTTATTTACTTAAATAAGCAACAATGTTTAGCTTAAATCTTACTTAAAGGTTGTTTATTTGACTTATTTGCTCATTTGGCTTATTTTTTATTAGCTTATATTTTACTTATTTAGCAAATCAAACTAAATTACTTATTTAGCTGCTTATAAGTCAAATAAGTCAATAAACAAGTTATCTAAATAGGGCCTTAGTATTCTATCAAGTACGGTATTAAAAAAAATACACTTAGTATTCGTAACATTGTTAGGCACCTAAGTTTTTGTTTTAAAAAATCTTCTTATTTTATCTGTATTAATATATTAAATGTCATTAATGATGTTTCAAAATTTTTGTGTCCTGATAATTTTTTATAATTTAACGACTTTATATTAAGACCGAAAGACAAATATTTTGAGAGAAAAAATCCTTAGCATTCTGTTAAAATGGTTTCCATTATTTTTCTAAATACAATGAGTGTTAAATATACCTATGATGTTTGTAACTTCAAAAATTGACTGACAGTGATGAGTAACTATTTTAAAAGTTAATTTTTTATTTTTTATATTTTTAATTAAAAAATTAAATTAAATTTAAAATAAATTATTTGGTAATTTAACTTTTAAGTTAATTTTTTTAAAATTAGTTATTTGGGTGAAAGCTAAATTTTTTTACATTTTGTTCAAAGTGGATAATTTTATTATTTTATAAATTTGATATTAAGAATTTGAAAGTTGATGATAGTGATAGTAAATAAGTTATAAATAAGGGGTATTACTGTGTTTTAAAAATGGTGAGAATTTAAATAGAATATATTTTAAAAATTTATGTTTTAATTTAATTTTTTAATTTTGTTTTAATTTTTTATCCAAATGGGTAATCTTAATTTTTTAACATTTGTAATCAGAAGGCCAAAAGACAAAGGTTACCAACCAAGGCCTCAAATTTGATTATGCACTCATATAAGAAAGGAAGATTTGTTTGAAATTCTTAATTGATTAAGTCTTTAATTTACAAATATTCAAAATAAATGTGTGACCTTGGCCAATTAAACATGTTAGAATAAAAATAGCTTTTTTTCAAATTAAAAATTAAACCAAGAGATTTTTAAAAGAATTGAGTTTTTTTTAAAAAAATTCTAAAATCTACTATGAAAAAGTTTTAATATTTTACTTCATTAAACACAAACGAATATCAGTATTTACTTTTATTATAAGATCAATGTTTTAAAAACAAAATATTATCATCATTAATAATAGAATTCATTTTTGTGAGGAAAATCTATAACCGACACAAACAAATTTGAATTAGTGACGAATTATTGTCATCGCCAATAATTGAAATTGTTTTAGTTAAAAAAAACTTAATAGTGTCAAAAGAATGCCTATGGTGACAAAATAACTTAATAGTGTCAAAAGAATGCCTATGGTGACAAAATATTATAGTCATGACTTTTGAGAAAAGAAATAAAATTTCTTCAAAACAAACATCCGTTGCAACTTAATGTTCTTTTCACCAATAATTGAATAACTTTTTGTAAGATTAATTTATAAATTTGCTAATAAACAACTGTTGAAGTTATTATGTCATTTGAACAATTTATTTTCATATTGAGTTTTCTAAACCAAACGTGAAACTAATATACAAGATAAAGACAAGTCATGTCTTCTGATCTCATAAAATTTTGATAAAAAACTATGAACGAGAGCCATCATCGAAGCATTTATCCACACGGATCCTTCGCCTTCCTAAAAATGTACAACTAGTACTATTAGAACAAATATTAATACTTAATAATTCTCAGAATACTATTAATTTTCTATTGTCTAATCCCACAAAACAAACGCGCCATTAAAAAGTTTTCACTTACCTTTGAGGCCATATTTACCATTGATTTGCCTCTGAACTGACTCAACATTCTCTCTCTCTCTCTCTATATATATATATGTGGCCTTCTGTGTGTGCAGGACACGGCAGTAGGAGGGGTTTTCATAGATAAGGCTTTAGCTATAAAGCCAGTAGTTTCGTGTGTTACTCGTGTGTTTGTCCATCCTTTGTAATTGACCGCTGCAAGGTGAAAGAAGATTTTTTTGGATACATTGCGTGTGGGGGGCTACATAACATGCATTAATATTATTAATTAATATTAATATTATTATTATTATTTTACATGGGTTTTGAAATTTTATGATATCAGCGCTAGCTCCACCGATCGATCATCAATCACAAGTGACGGATCAGAGGGACATCATCATTTAATGATGCCGTTTCGAGCTCTTTCGACCTCGTGAAGCCAAGGGACCCATCTTTCTGTGTCATTATAGTTTATGGAAATGGCAATCCAGTAAATGCAACCACTGCCGATTCACCGCCAATTACTCGATACGGAATATTAATTTGTATTATTTTTGTGGTGTTTTTATTTAATTATATAAAAAAAATATTTTCGATAAAATAATGATAACTTATTCTTGTTGAATGGGTCCTAGAGAACCGTACAAATAATAACACATGGTAATCTCAATAAATAAATAATAACATCTTATGCTATATGGGTTATTTCTTATTTTTTAACTATCTATCAAATGGGAGTTATTGTGTTCCTACAATGAAAATTTTTGCTACAAAATTAGAGTGAGAGGGTCCCTGCTGTGTGTAATTCACAGCAGGAGGAGTTGTGATCTCTTAAATATTTTATTTTGAATCTTAAAATTTAATCTAAATTATTTATTATGTTGTAATCGTCATGTAGGTAATTTATATAAAAAATCAAGTCAATCGAATAATTTAATTATATGATCCGGATACATTTGTTTGGTAGTTTATTCTTAAAATATTATTAAGTTAATTAATTTTTTCTAAACAAACACACTATGGTCACATAGGTAATGATGTTCAATTGACCTCATTTTTTTTATAAAAATTAACTACTCAACAATTTTAACATAATAAATAATTTTGATTAAATTTTAAAATCTAAAATAAAACATTTTAGAGGTCATCCCCATGCTCTAAATTACTCACAGCAAAGACCCATTTCCGAGATTGGGTAGTGTGACAGCCAAATTTTTAAAAAGGAAATTTATTGTTTTGTTAAAATATAGTAATAATAAATTAAAAAACATTCTTGTAAAAATGAGGATTATTTGAAATTAGGAGTAATTTTATAACTTAATTTGAATTTATTTTGATAAGATAACTGAAAATAGAGTGATAAAGTTAGATAAGAGAGTTTTAAAGAATTAAGTGTCGTAGTGGGAGTGAAAAACTATTTAGATAAATATAACTTGATTTAGAGATAAAGAAAATCAAAATTCTATGTATAATTAAATTTTTAGCAGTAATTATTCGTAATGTTGAAGTGCCATGTTGCATGGGTAGAGGGGGCGCATTAAAAATAATAAATTTATTTTTCATTTAATAATAAAAAAATAACTAAATTAAAGAGTTACTTAAAAAGTTTTCTTAAAATATTTTTCAATAAGTTAAAATTTAATGGTAAAATATATTATTAAATATACAATCACAATCATCAAAATTAAAAATTCAAATGAAATTTTCACAAAAATTTTACAAAAAAAAATACCATCATAATTAGAATTCACAAAAATCATAGTAAAAAACTTATAATCAAAAAATTAGTCAATGAAATCAAAAGAGTCTAAGATAATTTATACTCATCAAATTGATATCAATATTAAAAAATTCATATATATATATATATATATATATATATATAAGTATTTATCAAATAACATATAACAAAAAAAACAAAAATGGAGGAATTTTATAATTTAAGAAAACAAAATTTAAATTTAAAAGGAGAAAATTTTAAAAATATTAAAAAATTTAAAAATATTAATAAAACTTGACAAAAATTCAGTTGGGGGCATTAACCCCTTGGGCCCTATGGAGCTTTGTCCATGCCATGCTGTATTGTTTTCTTGGTGTTTATGTCAAATCATATAGTAAAAAATATTTTGAATAAGATAATAACAACTCATTTTTATTGAAAATGTAGAAAATAAATAATGATTCTCTTAATATATATTAATATTTTTTATTTATTTTAAAAATTATATAAATAATGTAACGTGAAACTCTGGTAGTAGTCAGAAACTTCGCCGATGGACTGGGTGGTGGAGATCCCCATCTGTACATTTCTATTTCCCGCTCACTGTTCTGTTTTCTCCTTTTCCTTTTTATTTCCCCTTTTTTCAACCTTTTTCGTATATATCATAAATGTGGGGTTCAGCTTTGCACATCATGGTAAGGAGCCGATAAAGCTAAGGTTTTTTTATTTATTTGCTTTTTTTACAAAAAGATTGAATTGTTTGAAATATTGAATGGGTGTTTACTGTGGCTGGAATTTTAAACTTATAAATTATATTATAGGTGAAAAGTTTGATTACGATTTTAAGCGAAAATTCATAAATGTTTGTTATGGTTATAAATTTATAATTTAAAATAGTATGATTTGTGTTTGTCGATTTAGAATAAGAAATTACAACAACATTTGTTTGAATTTTTTTAACTTTTTGATGAATTATAAATTAAAGATTAATAATTTAAGTTGTGACAAACACTCCGTATAACTTTTCAAATTGTTTTTAACTAAGTTATTTTTTTAAAAAAATGTTGAAATACTGATGTATTCTCAATTTTTTGAATTCTTAGCTTGTTAAAGTACCAAAAGACTTTTCTACTTTTCCGAGAAAAGAGTTTACCTTTTTATTAAAAGTGAGGGATATCAAATTCCGAGTAAGGTCACTTGGCGTTCACGTCGAATGCCGTACAACCCGCGGTCCACCCCCTGCCACGATACTACACCTCGATATCTCGGCAAAGGGGCCGAGCACAAGAGTGAGGCCATCGAGCTTTTGGAAGATTGGGCAAGTGAGGCCGAGCCTTGGTCTTGGGACTCGACCCCAAACACAAAGGAGGGACTCATAGCTAAGGTTCCAAAGAGAAAGTGTTCAGCATCCACGACCGAGTAACATGTGTTGGGAGACATTAAAAGTCGAACTTGAAACTTGATATATTGTAATTAGTGCTCGTGGTAAGAAATCGATGGCAGTTGAACCAACTCTAGAGATAGGTGTCAGGGAGGTTTGACCGAGATAAATTACGTCTGAGTACCGATGGACATCTGGACATGACAAAAGAAACTCATAAAGTAGTAAGAATGATGGTTATGAAAAGTCAGCATCAGATTGACAGCTAGTCTTAATTAGAGAGAGAAATGACAACCCGAACTGCTCGGGTTGAGTTAGATTTTCAAAATAGGTTAAGTATATTTTTCTTATAAATAGCCTATACGCATGAAGGCAAAAGTATGTACTCTAATTCATTCGGAGAAACTCTACCAATATATTTTTTCAAGCTTTTCTCTCTCTCTCTAAAAATTCGATCTGACTTCATCATCAGAGAGTTCACCGGTAAAAATCGCCGGCGCACATCTCACCCCTTTCTTGTACAAGGTCACATGAACCCGTTCCAGACTGTTCAATCAGCTATCCTAACTTAATCCTCTACAAAAAAAAAAATTATTGTTATTTGGTACAATGGCTTTTGAATTTGTTTGGGAACATAATAGGATGGCCCTAAATACAAATCTAATCCTGATTGAAAAAAGAAGAAGAAGAAGAAGAAGAAGAAGAAGAAGCATTCTATTTAAAGTGAAAAATGTTGTACCCTTGATTTTGGAATTGTTTACTCGAGATTGATTTCAAACATAAAATTGGTAAAATTCGAGTTCCGATTAAGTACTTATACTAATTAATATTTTGAATTGGAATTGTACTTAAATTTAATTTTAGATAAGGGTACAATTTGGGAAAACGGTGGTTAAAATGTTAAAACTGTTGAAATTAGTACACATAAAAAAGGAGGCTTATAAAAATAGAAAGGTGGGCATATAAATGCAACACAGGGTGCCCAACATTTTGGAACAAAATTGGAAACATTCAACATTAAAATTTTCAAGTTCAACCTCTTTGTAATGAATTTGAAACAGTCGATGATAGGAACACTCAGAATTCAATAATATAGGATTCTTTGTTTTGTCTAATATTACTGTTAACACGTAATGCATGTTCTTACCTGTAGCACTCATACATTTTTTTTATGGAATGAATTTCACGTTAATTTTATTAATATATTTTTATTGTCAGTGTGTCACATCAGATGATAAATAAAAAAATATACTAAATATAATAATATTATTCTTCTACTATTTCTTACGTAGGAAGAGAGTGCTACTCCTTAAAATTGGATAAGCACTACAAGTTACAAGTCTCATCTTGTTTGGAATATGTATATATTTTATTAGCTAACTAATGAACAACAAAATAATTTTATTTCTTTTGGAAATGAATGGAATTGAATCAGCTAATTTCGTAAACAGAATTTTTTAAAAATCAGCTAACTCACCTTTAAAGTAAGAGAATGTTGTGAAAAACAAGCTTATGTAACATTCTTCTCAAGAATACCCTTCTTTTCGCCTCATGAACGGACGTAGAATTTTAGTTTAAGAAGAACGAATTATTTTTATAAATTTTTAAATAGACATGTATTAAAAATTTTAAAAATTTTAAAAGAACGAACTTATATAATAATAAAATATTTTAAATTAATACTATTATAATAATAAAATTTTTCAAAATCTCAAAAAGACAGCCGCTCCATCTGTCCCTCCTTGGCTCCATTTGTATTTTTTCCCCTTAACATAATATAATAATACGGTATTATAATTACAATAATATATATAAAGTGAGGGTTCATCTAAATAAAGTACTAAATTATATTTTCAGTGGGCTGAAAATATAAAAATTTAAATAACTCAAAAACTCCCAAATGTAGTAAAAAAAACAATAAAATTACTCAAATTTCTTGACTTTTTTACATCTTTTCATATCTTTTTGAATGATATTTTAGTTATAATCATTATAAAACCCTTTATAGGTTAATGTAAGTTTAAAACAAGCAAGAAGTTGCATAATTGTTTCGAAATTAAAATATCTTTAGTAGATCTAAGTGGGTCCGGGGTTCATTTTTGAGTTTTATTAGTTGTCCATCACAAGAGCCAAAGGTAATAGCTAGTCTCGTGAAGCGGGGCCCACGTGTTTAGTCTCTGTCCTGCCTATGCATGTATCAATTATTTTATTTTATTTTATGATTTATTAAATAAAATTTACTATAATAAAATGGTCTTCCTTTTATATACTTCCATATATTCCAAATATTGCTGCTCTCCAGTATAGAGATCTTGGCACGTTTGGTAAAATTTCTGCGTTTAATTTTTAAATTTTTATACTTAATTTAAATAATAAATTATAATTTTTTTAAAATATTTATAACTGTTGCTATAAGTTATAATTATTTATTTTTTTATTTCAGTTACAAACTATAACTATTTTTTTTATATTTCAACTACAAAATAACACATTTATAAAATACTTACAATTTCTACTATAAATTACCACGATCGGCTTTCGGGCAGACCCACCAAAGCAAGGCTTTTGGGCCTCCAATTTTTTGACTTGCCTTTTCTTGTTTATATTATTTTTTTAATTTGTGATTATTTTTAAATTGTTGAATGATTAAAAGTCATGATTTTTATTTTATTATAGTTTTTTTTGTATGTAAAAAGCCTTTATTGGATAATTTTTTTCTAATTTTATGTTTGTTATTTTTTT
>JAOTRH010231514.1:0-10163 GCA_034768845.1 Heliamphora exappendiculata
GTCCACTCATAGTTCACATTCAATCCTTATAATAAAATATTCATTCATTTTTCTGTAATATGATTTCAATATTATCCATATTCATTCCCATTAATTTCTGTAACAAAATTTCGATTCATTCTTTGAAGCCAAATATTCATATCATTCATTCATTCACAACTAAATATTTTAAAAAATACAAAATTAATAAATGAAAATAAAAAAATTAATAAGTGCACAAATGTAATTTTTAAACAAATTTTGAGCTTAAAGGTAAAAAGTACAATTTAAAGTAAATGAAGGTTGAATAATTGAGCTAAAAACACATACTCCTATGCATTTAAGAACAAGTCCGTCATATTAGCCTTTCTACTCCATCATTACTTAGTTTTTTTCATTCTCTAACACCAAAAAAATAATTAAATATAATTAAAACTACTTTACAACATGATATATATATATATATATATATATATATATATATATATATAAACACGAAAAGCAATAAAATTAAATTCTAACGTACATCATAATATCGTCAAGAAACATGTCGGCCAACAACTTTTCCAACCGTGGTAATCCCTCGGCGAGATCTTTCTATATGAGCATTAGGCTTCTTTTAATTTTAAACAAATACTTTGCAATAACCTAGACCCAATGATTACTCCATCTACTTTGCTCAACGGCTTTATTGTAATTAGAAGTCATTCAGCCAAATCGTGTTTCGATATACTTAGAATTAAGTAAGTACATATCTATTCCAACCTATAAGTATAAGTACAATTTTTTTAACAATGAAGTTATATAGTTAACTTTTATTATCTTAAAACCTTAACAACAAAAAGAAAAATATTTTTAAAACTTAGACACATTAAGATAATGAAAAGGAAAGAGGAGGGGAAGCTGCTGAATGTGAAAGCAATCAATGTGCAATCTATCTTTTATATGATATACAATCCAAGATAAAAAATGGATTAACCATTCTATGCTCTTGTCATTAAGTTTCACCGATTCCATAAGATCTATTTGTACACCAATAATATTGAATCATGTACATTATTTACTAGTCTGCATTGGCCTAGTTTAAGTTTAAGATTATTTCTATTTTGGGTTTCTTCAAAACATGTACAATGCAACTTAGTTTTCAATAAATGTAACAATATTTTCTCTACTATACCAATTTCACTATTCAACGCTACTACTAACCATGAACAATGCCGTTAACTCAAATGAGCCAAAAGCCCGTTTAACAAATTAAAATCTTCAATAAACATATCAATTAACCAGCACCCAGAAAGGAAAAAAGGCATTTATGACTAACAAGAACACAATAGGAGTCAATTTGCCTTTTCAAATTTGTAAACATACCAAAGGTGATTCCTATCCCCACCCCAACAATCTATCACATATTATCTTTGTGTCTCTCACTCTCAATATTATAAATTTTGTGAGAAAGGGTGACAATTCAATTTGTTGACTTTCTACTATTTGTTGGCTCATTCTCTTTTGTCATATTCTTTAATTGTTGGTTGATATTTTTTTTGAATCCATCATATCACCTAATGAGGGAAGTCCATTACCTTTGTACAAACATATATACAGTTTTGTTTTTTTTTCTTTTAAGTTTTAAGTCATTTTTATGATAATTATTTGTCACAAAGATGTGTTGACTCAGTTTACCTGTCTTAATCTGTCATTATCATTGAATTATTTCAAATATAGACTATCATAAATAATATTAATATAAACAATCACACAAACAAGGTTTAAGTTTTTTCACGTGAAAAACTCTAGCTTTCTTCATTTGTCTACTCTTTTGTATTTGTCATAATACAAGTGCTATTCAAATTGCCCACAATTTAATTTTTCATACGTGAAAAACTCTAACTTTCTTTATTTGTCTACTCTTTTGTATTTGTCATAATACAAGTGTTATTCAAATTGTCCACAATTTAATTTTTCATAAGCGTATCAAGCACATTGAAATTGGTTACCATTTTGTTCATCAGCATCTTTAGTCTAAAACTTTCACTTTGTCTTTTCTCCTATCCTCATCGCAGTTGGCTTGTTTTCTTTTTTTTTTTTCTTAGCAAACTCTCAATGCTTTCCATTGTCGCATCCTGAGTTTGAAAGAGTGTGTGAGGAGTAATAATGCAATTTTATTTTATTTAGTGTAGGTAATTTAATCCTTACGTTGATAAAGATTAGTCTTTATAAACACTTTTTAACTTTGCATTAATTAAATTATTATTTTACAAATAAACAGACATGATGTTTGTTTTATTTCTCTGTTAATAGTTTTAACACTACTTACGTAACAAAAGTAAACTAATTTGTAACAGGCAAAATATTTTTTATTATATAAATAAATAAAAATACTACTTAAACAAGAAAACATATAGTTCTTCAAGGGTACAGAATAATTAACTCCAACCAACTGGTTGCTTTGATCCAATTTCCCAAATAAGCGTGTAACACGTGGCTGCCTAGAGATTATACGGACTTGGGAGCATGTATTTGCGAATAAATTTTTATGATTGAATTCGCCCATTATAAAAATTGATAAGTTTGTTTAGTATATAAAATTTTAGATTCATTCGATAACTGTAATTAAATAATTGAATAATATTTTTTAAAATTATAATTTTTATTTATTTATTTATAAAATAATATTAGGAGATCTTATTCAATCACTTAGCTACAAGTTTTGGATGAATCTAAAATTTTATGTGTTAAACATATTCGACAAATTTTACATAATGAATAAATTTGTTCATAAAAATTTATTTAAAAAATACCCCAAACAAGGTGCCTTTGAGCACAGCACGCTCCTTTATACACCTTGAATGAAACTTGTACAATTATTTATCACTACCGCCCAGAAAGAAATTAAGAAGATACGTCCAAACATGAAGTCTTTATGAACTACGTCCAAACAACCACTCATTTCTGACCCTTTCCTTATCAACTTGCCCCATTTGACATCAGAAAAGATAAAGTTTCATAAAATTGTCTCAGCAGTGTTTCAGAATTTAAAATAAATAAATTAAATTTATTTGAGCATCTATAATTTAATTTATTTATTTTCAAATTTTGGCATAGTATATGAAGTTGGTATTAATTGGCATTACTGAAACTAGTAACTAATAAATTATAACTTGTAGCAGAAGTTGTAAGTATTTTGTAAAAAATATAACTCTTGTAGTTAAAATAGAAAAAAAAATAAGTAGTTACATCTTAAAACAAAAGTTGTGACTATTTAAATTTTTTTATAACTTTTAGTTAAAATTAATAATAAAAAATTAAAAATTAGTAACAATAATTTTACCAAACATAGCGACGGTATATGAAATAATTTTTTGGGCATGTAATATTATTAATATGTTATATATATATATAGGTACTTATAGAGCAAATACTCTTTATCTTGAAAATTAACTTTTAGGAGTGAAGCTCTTTCCAAGTCCCCTCAACATCTCTTCTAAATTTATTTTATAAGTTTAAAATTAGTTCACAACGATTATTCGAATGGCGTATAACGTGTCTCTTACAAAATAGATCGACTATAGAAAAACTTATTTTGACTTAGATGTTGCTAGAAATACTAACCCATCTCATTTTATTGTTAAAAAAGGAACGAGTTAAACTTAAATAATTATTTTAAATTAAAATTATTCATTTTGTGAAATAAAAGTGTTATTCATTCACATACTTATTAATATCAAATCAAGCTGAGTTTTTGAATAAATGATCTAATCTGCAGGCTCTAAAAGGTGAACATTTCATATCATCATAGTGAACTCCCCCAAAAACTGACAGAATAGTTGGAAAAATATTATTAAAATTTTGTAAACTTACAATAAAATCTCGAAATACGAGAACCTCCATCACATTCAATCATTTTCATAGCAGCTAATCCCTTGTCGTCGCTATAAACTTGGACTAATGTTAACATACACAATCACTGTGCGCCCAATTTGACACAAATTTCGACAGAAAATGGCGATTTCCAGCTTGAAGGCCCAGATTTTCCCATTCCATCTCTTCTTTCTGCTTTCTCTTTTGCTTGGTAATTGTCCAGAGCTCGGAGTCTCCCGCTCTTCGGTCTGGACTCTCCCCGGATTTCAAGGGACCCTTCCTTTTGAACTCGAAACCGGGTGGGTTGACCTAACCGGTTTATATTCATTCCTCTTCGTGTTTGTTTTTTTTTTTTTTTTAATATCTTAGAATATTCAGATCAGTATCTCGTATGGCAATAACTGTTCATATTTTTTATATTTATGAATGTTTGAATCAATTTATATTTATTTCGTATAGCAATAACTGTTGATACTTGATGTGTGTGTGTGTAAGCAGCTCGAAACTAGGTGGGTTGACTTGACTCATTTCTAATTTATTTTTGTTTGTATTTTTACTTTTGATATTTCAGAATATTCAGATCACGTGTATCTCGTATGATAATAACTGTTCATATTTTTTGTATTTTTAAATGTTTAAATCAATTTATATGTATCTAGTATAGCAATAATTGTTGATACTTGATGTGTATGTGTAAGCAGCTCGAAACTAGGTGGGTTGACCTGACCAATTTCTAGCTCATTTTTGTTCGTGTGTTTATTTTTGATATTTCAGAATGTTCAGATCACGTGTATCTCGTATGGTAATAACTGTTCATATTTTTTGTATTTTTGAATGTTCAAATTAATTTACATATACTTAGAATGGCGATAACTGTTCGATATCTCAATATGTTCGAATTAATTTACATATTGATAATTGTTTATATTTTTGATATTTTAAAATATTTGAATCAATTTACGTATATCTCGTATATCCCGACATCCGTTGATAATTGATTTGTGTGTGCGCGCGTGTGTATCCCGACATCCGTTGATAATTGATTTGTGTGTGCGCGCGCGTGTGTGAAAGCAGGTACTTGGGAGTGGAAGAATCCGAGGATGTACAGCTTTTCTACTACTTCGTTAAGTCGGAGTCCGACCCGAAAGTGGATCCTTTGATACTTTGGCTAACCGGAGGCCCAGGCTGCTCTTCTTTCTCCGGTTTCGTTTATGAAATAGGTATTTAAAACCTTTTGATCTCCGAAAAAGTCAAAATTTTTTTTTTTACTTTGATTATGCGAAATGATGATTCTTCTTCCCATTTGGGCTTTTCAAAAAAGTCTCTTTGGGTGTTTCAAAAGCTCGTTTCTTTATAATATTTTTCATCCTTAGTATTTTTTTTAAAAAAAATAATTGCTTTTTTTTTCAAGTTTTTAGAATTAAGGAGATTAGAAAATATTTTTGTGCATTAAAATATCAAGAAAATGATAACAATAAAAATAATTATAAAAAACTTAACTTTCTAAAAACACCAACACGAAACGTAATACCAATTTAATATAAGGATAATATTAAAAATTTAAAAATTTAATTCAATAATACATTATTTAATTTTATCTAAATTAAACCTGAATTTATATAATTCATCACTTAATCTTACAAAATCAAACATAAAAAAAGTAATTTCACCTCATTTCTAGTCCCATTCACCGATTCCATCTTATTTCGTTCTAAATTTTATCTTAATATTAATTCCACTTAACTTACTCCAGTTATAAAAGGGATTCAAAGTTTTTGAGGTAAATTTTTTTGACCAAACCCATCTTTTAAGCACTGTTAGGAATCTCTCCAAAGTTGATTTTTTTTAAAATTTAATTTTTAAGTTGTAATATTTAACATTTTTAAAAAGCTTAGTATCTTTTTATAAATAAAATAACTATAATATTCTCAATTTAAAAAGTTAACTATATTTCTAAAAACAAAAAAAAATCGTGTCAGTATTCTAAACACTATAATTTATAAGCAAAAACTAAAAATATTTTAGGCATTTTAAAAAAATTTATCCAAAATAATTTATCTTAAACAATCTACTTTTTTGTTTCTCTTTTATTAAAAAAAATTCACTCTTAAAACCTAAATTTTTTAAATAATTCAAACCGAAACTATGAGATTAAATATATGTGGTGTTTGGTGTAACTCAAATTATGAACTAATAAATTATAAATAAAAAATTTAATTAATTACGATTTTAAGCAAAAATTGTCAATACTTGTTAAGAGTATTAATCTGGAGTCAAATATTATAAATACATTTATTTAATCTTTTTTAAATTTTTAATAAAATTATAAGCTTAAAAAGTTATAATTTAAGCAGCATCGGCAAATTGTTACCTGTATTTTCACTTGTGTGATTGTACTGTTTTTGTGTGCTGGATTGTGTGGTTGTAAGTATTCTGTTCAACCGTCACGTCCATGTGCGGAAAATTTAATTTAGCAATTTCTTTTTTATTTTTCTTGTATTTTTAGCTCAGAGTTAAAAATTACTTTTTTGTTGTTGTTGTACTTTTAGCTAAAATTAAATTAAATTTAATATAATTTGTTTAATAAATTAACTTTTAAATTAGCAATTTTTAAGTTGATTAATTATTAGGTTAAAAATTAGTTTTTTTATTTTTTATTCAAAGTAAATGCCTTTCTATGGTGTTAAACTATAATAATTATATGTATTTAGTAGTGATACTAAATAAATTATGAATGATAGATATTATTATCTTTTTAAAATGGAAAGAGTTTAGATTAAATATTTTAAAAATTAGTATTTTAATTTCACTTTTTAAGTTTTTAACTTTTTTATTAAATATGTCATGTTAGCTTTTATGTATTTTTAGCCAATAAACTAAAAAGTTAGTGTAGCCAATCAGAACCAGCTTATTGATAGATAATATTTTTTTTCTCTAAAAGTTAGAATTTGGAATAAAATTTTAAAATTTGTCTCTAAAACTGGCGGCATAAATTATTTACGTAAAAAAACTAAATTAATTAAATAGTAGTTATATGACTAAATCACATTATCTTTTAAAACTGAATAGTAATTATAATTTTTTAAATATAGTTAAAAAATGTAGTTCAATTATATATAGAGTTACGAGTGTCCGCTGTTATAGATCCAACAATACCGTGGTCTAGGGTTAACGTTGGGTTTTATTTTAATAATTTAAATTATTTATTTTGTAGATATTCATATGTAAGTTATCAATGTAAAAAATAAAATTAATTAAATATTATTAATTAACTATATTCAATTAATTTAATTTTTTGCTTACATAAATTATAAACTAATATCTATTAAATAAATGATCTAAACTATTAAAGTGATACTCGATTTAAACCTCACATGATCCAACATCACAGTGCTGTTGGATCCACAATAGCAGTGAAGCCGTGTTCGCTCTCTCACTTTACATATATAGATAAGTAAGTGTTTCGTTAAAAGAGAAAAAAAAAAAAAAACAATGTTTACAAGGGACATGCCACTTATAATGAACTCAACCCCTTGTCGCTAAGCACAGAGAAATTCTAAATAGACACAATATTTTTAATAGAAAATTAGTCAACAGTCTAATTTATAGATTATTTATTAATTTTTATTTAATATAAAAAATTTTAACGAGTAAATTTTAACTTGTAAGGTTCCTTTAGAACAAAATATTATAGAACAGATAAATTTATCTGTACCTTTTTAAAATGTATATGAAAAATATAAATAAATTTATCTGTTTTATTAAAAGTACGTATAAAAAAAATATATATAAATTTATTTGTGTGTTTTCAAATTATGTATAATGAACACAAATAAATTTATCTGTCTTTTATTAAAAACACGCATAAAGAACACAGATAAATTTATCTGTATTTTTTCAAAACATATATAATGAATACATATAAATTTATTTATATTTTTTAAAAATATGTATAAAGAATACATATAAATTTATCTGTTTGCATTATCTGTATTCATATGCAAACGGATAAATTTATCTGTTAAGCATAAATAAACAGACATATAAATTTATCCGTTTGCATTATCTGTATTTATATGCAAACAGATAAATTTATCTATTTATATTACCTGTGTTAATATATAAATAAATAAATATATCTATTAAGCATAAATATACAAATAGATAAATTTATCTATTTGCATATTAATAAGATGAATATCAAACAGATAAATTTATTTATTTATTAAAAATAGATAAATTTATCTGTTTGTATGATATTTTTAAAAGCAATTGTATAATTGAATTTTACGTGTTAAAATTTTTATTAATGTACCTTAGGCGTTAAAACTTATTGTTTTAAACTTTTAGTTTAAATGCACTCGCTATTTTTTTGATAATGTAAAATTACCATTATGGATAAAACCCTAATGGTTTTTTCCCCCTAAGTTCCAACTCCTCTCTCTTCCTTCTCCAGTTTCAGCCACTCTGACTGACACCGGCAACCCTCTTCGCCCCATGACCTTCGTCGGCCAACCCCTAACCTTTCGCCGCCTCTCCTTGCTTCGCGTCGCTCTCCTCTCTCCTTGCGTCGCCCTCCCTGGCGCCACCCTTCTCATCCATTCTTTTACTCTCTCTACCTCTCCCTCCTCATCTCCGTTGCGCCTCCCTCCTCCTCTCGTCGTGCCACTTCCTCCTCCCTCTCTCCCTCCTCCCTAGAAGTTTGCAGAGAAGGGAGAAAATGAGGAGGGAGGCGCGACAACGCCAGAAGATGTGCGAGGAAAGGGTAAGGAAGGGTGGCAGGAGAAAAGGGAGGAAGGAGGCGTGTCAGTGTGAGGGGAGGAAAGGACAGTGGGAGAAGAGGGAGGAGGGAGGCGCAGTGCGCCAAGGGAGGGCGGCGTGAGGGGAGGGGAGGGGAGGTAAGGGATGCCCGATAAGGGGAGAGGTGGCGATGGGTGGGGGGTATGGTTGGCAAAGTTTTTGGGGGAGGAGATGGTGGAAGGTCGTTGGTGCCGATCGAAAGTAGCCTGAACTAGAGAAGAAAGAAGAGGGGGTTGGGACCTAGACGGAAATAAATATTAGCGTTTTGTCTTTAATGGTAATTTTACATTATAAAAAAATAGTGAGTGTATTTACTAATGTTTTGTGTGTTTTTAGAATCACTCTTATGCATGAACCTCTATGATTTTGCAAAAAAAAGAAGACAGTTTGAAGGTAGCAAAAATAAAATATAAATAGAAAAAGTACTTAATTGATTTGAGCTGGCTGTGATCTAAGTATGGCCGCTTAATTTGCAGGTCCATTGAATTTTGGGCCAATGCCCAAAGGTGGGAGGTTGCCTACGTTAGTCTTGAATCCATATTCGTGGTCCAAGGTACAATATAGGAAGGATTAATTTGCACAATTATTTTATATATTGTGTGACATGTTACACGTTATATAAAGAGTTTATATAAATATGTAATTTTGACACAATGTGCTACGCACTTCACCACATAACTCTTCGGATAGAATAAGATGCATGTTGTGCCCCCATTCGAAGGTTCGAACAATTTTTCATAATTTAAATAGAGCTCAGTAAGTAATAAAAAGTTAAATTGATCGAATATCATCAGTTATGCAATTAGAATATATATGTATTAGGTTTATTTTTGAAAAAAATATTTATTAAATAAATGTGATATCATCACGTGACTCCTAGATATGATTCATTTTTTAATTTTAACAACTAAAAAACTCAATGAATATTAAAAAATAAACAATCTAAAATAGTGGGAAAAAAAATATCCTAAACCATAGTTTCTCAAACAATTGGCCTAACCTAAATTTGAAAAGTTGTGTCAGTGCATACATATATCTATACAATATTACAAAGATAACACTTTATTTATTATTATTGGGTGCGTGTTTTGTACTCTACCGACCTATATAATTAGGGTTTGTAATTATAGGGCTATTAGAGTTTTAGAATTTTTACTTGGGTTTTATTATTTTAGTAGGTTTGTGTAGAGAGATTAAAAGGGTAAAAATGTAAGGAAAGGCGAAAAATATCGGGGCACCAAAATGACCTTGAACGGAAAAACGAGATTTGTTTACAGACTTAAATTGTGAGTGTCGGGTTTAGACTGTTTTTGATTTTATGATTGTACATTCTACAGTTATAGTGAATTGATTATCTCTTACTAGTGGATGTGGGTAAATTGTGCTGAATCACGTATATCGTTGCGTGATTTTTTATTTGGTGTGTGCGTGATTGTGTTTCTGTTTGTGTTTGAGGATTGATGAATTAAATTCCAACAATTATGAATATAAAAATGAAGCAGTGTTACATTTACAACGGCTGCTAT